>LGRX02033944.1:0-101477 GCA_001247695.2 Cymbomonas tetramitiformis | reverse complement strand
AGTGTGTAGGCTTACGCCCCTGGTAGGGAATTCCATGATATTCGTCATCGTCAATCACAATCGTCGGATTCGAGTACGCGATCCCAACGCGGCTAATCGGTAATGAGAATGGCGCTACCGGCGCCTTCAACTGAGTGGCGTCTTCTAGAAACCAGCCGCCGCCCCTATTACGCTCCCAGCGGCGTAGCGCACCAGAAGGGTGTACGATAATATCCTGCCAGCTATAATCAAGTCCAGGCTTTCGCTCCCCATAGTACGAAGTCAATGGCTCGGGAGTCCCCTTCCGAGCCCATTGCCATCTCACTGCCCCAGTATGCATAAATACAATATGCCAATCGAATGGCTTGGCCGGGCTATTGTTCTCTGGCACAAAAGGTCCCCGCCGCGCGCTCCAAGAACTTTCTCTGCTGGTCTTGAAGAGTGTACTCCTTGAAGCTCCAAAGAAGGCTTGACACACTCGCCTGGTACGCTGATACTGATGGCGTACAACTGGGAGTGGTCAGTGCTTCGATCACGATGGCCTCCTGGAATACCTTCCGCACCATGTGGGAGTAGTGCTCCAACTGCGTCAGGAGGCCCTCCTTGTCGGCCGATTTTGTGTCGGACGCGGAGCGGGGGAACCTGGTGACGCTCTTGACTAGATTTAGCACCATCTCTTTGGTCTTGTGCTCCAGGCGGACCTCGTCTGGGGATGCTCGCAGGTTAGTGCCCTGCGGCAGACGGACGATGCCTGGAACAAAGGGGGTGGCGCTGGGAGAGAGCACGGGGTTCGCAGCGGCGGCAGAGTGAACGGGGTTCGCGGCAGCGGCAGAGTGAACGGGGTTTGCGGTGGCGGAATGGGGAAAACGGGCAGGAGGTGGTGGTCCCGGGGCATGCGCGGGCGGAGGCGCAGGCGCGGGATTTGTGGGGACTGCGGTCGGAGTGGGCGGTAATGTAGGGGCTGATGGTGGTGCGGGGAGTGGGAGAGGTGTATGGAAGGGCAGGGGTGTGGATGGTTGTGCGGCCACCACGCTCATGCTCCGGTACCAATCGGAGTTGCTGACCTCCGACCACGCGGCGAGCCCGTCCTGATCGAAGTTCTGCATCTCCGACTCCCGCGCAGTAGCAGGGATCCACTCCCATACTGGCTGCCCCATGCTGGTAGACCGCACATTGGCCGCGGCTGGGTCCCCCATTGCCATATCCATGACCTCGCGGTCGACCATGAGGACCCAGGTCTCCACACGAGGGTTGGTAAGGGGTAGGGGTGCATGGTGTAGCCGGCCCCCCATGCGCGCATATGCAGTCAGCGGCGCTCCCAGCAGGTGCATGATCCTGAACAAGATGGCGTCGCCCTGCACCCCAGCCCGGCGGCGTTCGTCCCATGGTAGGGAGACGGTTGCCGCGCCTCGCACCCCAGCTGACTGGTGCACCCACAATGACCCACCATCGTGGGTGACGAAGAGGGCTCTGACCTCTGGGTACTGAGGGTAGGAGGGCTCTTGTGCGGGATCGTCAGGGGGATCTTGAGGTGGATCACTAGGGGGGCCTGGTGGCGAGTCGCTTGGACTGGAGTCTCTGGGCTCTGAGTCGGGATTGCCACCGCCGTGCACCACCGTCTCCATCGACTGCCGCCGGCGGGCCACCATCATGTTATGGGGATTTGGCCGGCCCTGAGTGGGAGGTTCGGCGGGAGCGGTCTCAGCGGCGGTCTGAGGCACTGGAGGGGTTACGCTGGCGGCGGCGTCTGCCTCGTGTAGATGGTCCGCCGTCAGGCCCTGTGCGCTGCCCTGAGGGTCGCCTGGTGGGGAGGCTCCTGCCGATGCCGTCGCACCAGGCAGCGCGAGTCCTCTCGAGAGCACCGCGGAGATGTCCAGGGCCTGTACTGCCGCCAGAACTTCTCTGCGAATGTGTTCACTTCGGCTGCTCGCGTCCGAGTCGGAGCCGGACCTGTGGGCGGCCCTCCGCCTGCGCTCAGCCCGTGCCTGCGTGCTTCGGCTGCCTCTGGTCCCCGTGCTGGTGCGGCTGATGATGTCCGTACCGGAGTCGGGGTCAGAGTGATCAGGTGCGTGGCTTGGGCCTGGAAGATGTTTGCCATGGGTCGCAGGGCCCGAAGATGCCCTTCGGGAACGCCGACGCCGGCGAGTCTCTGAGGTTGTCGCCACCGCGGGAAGGTGACGCACCAAGAGCTGGGTACCGCCCAAGACGTTCTGCTGAACTCCGCTGTCAAGGGGTACCTGCAGAGGGTCCGGCAGGGCCGCGGCGCCGATGCTGATGAAGTGCTGCAGCGATGAGAGATCCGCGCCTGAGTCATGAAGCGCGGAGGTGGCTGGTGCCAGCTGATGGGGCTGCTGTGGTCGATGTTGCGGCTGTTGTGGCGGCTGCGGTTGCTGTTGCTGCTGCTGCTGCTGCTGCTGCTGTTGCTGCTGTAGCTGCTGCTGTGTAACTGCTGCTGCTGTAACTGCTGCTGCATCGGTTCCAGTGGCTGCTGCTGAAGCCACTGCTGTTGCTGCTGCTGGTACGCGAGCCACTGCTGCTGCTGCTGTAGCTGTTGTTGGAACGGTGTGGGATATGCGCCCACGGGGTGATGGGTTCCCAGTGTGAACGGCACTGGTGATACTCCCCCAGCGAGGGGCGCTGATTGGGGCAATACCCAATTGACGCCGTTCCATACAGCCTGTGCGGGGGTGCCATCCGGCATAGTATAAGGGCGGGGCACCGCTGTGTAGGGCATGGTGGTGCCTGGATGTGGAATGGGGTGAGCGGAAGCGTATGCGGTGGGCGATGGGAAGGTCATGGGAGAGAACAGTGTGTGGTGTAGCTGCTCTGCGCTGACACTCATGCTGGGAAATGCCTCTGATGTCTGCTGTGACATTCTGACTGCTGAGCTGGTTGAGTTCAAAGACTGGGTGTGGCAATAGCCACAGGTGAGCAAAAGTAGTGAGTGCTCGCCTTTTTTATTTAATCAGTCTCGTCCTCGTCGATGTCACTCGCTGGAGGCGAAGGAGCGGGACTTCCAGGTGGAGATGGGGGGACCCAAGGCCACTCTTCGATTCCTTGCACTGGATATGAACCAGGGAGCGCGGGGAAGACTATTAGGTCTTGGGAGTTCGGGTAGCGGAAGAGAAGGTTTCCAATCTGAACCCACACCCAGTTGTGGTATCTTGGTGGGATAGCCAGCGTGACTATGTCCAGGCGCTCAGTCGCTGTTCTCCTCTTCGTCGTCAGAGGAAGAGGGGGAAGGAGGACCGCTCCAAGGACCGCTCTGCCGGAAAGCGCCTGCTGGTGGGTAGGTAGGGTCTGGAGGGAATACCCACTTGATAGGTCCTTGCTTCCACCACGCTCTTCTGTATTCTTTTGGCGAAGGGGGTACTGCCATACACCAGCGAACTCAAAATTTGGCCAGGGCTCCGCGACACGATTTTTGAGTGCCTAGGCGCGCGGGCAAGAGTCAAGCGGCAGTGAAAAAGGAGGTGTCAGGTCCAATATGGGGGTCCAGTGAGGTCCCAGACGGTATCTGTACTCCGTAGGTCCCAAGAAAAGCCCCAGTCAGTGCACTGCTGGAAGATACCAGGAGGTGCTGAAGGGCTGCCAGAAACGTCCCAGAACTGCTGAAAGCGCCTTTTGGTGGAGCTTTCCCCGCTGCTGATGGCCGTGAGGGCGGTATCAGGGGTTTCTAGGCTGTTCTATGGGGTCTAAAGAGGGGTTTTTCGGTGGTGGGGGCTACTGGGAGAGGTTTTGGGGTAGACTGGAAACTGTCAAAAACGGCTATTTTTGGCTGTTTTGGGCGGTTTTTCGCCTTTTTGGGGCTCTGAAAGGTGAGCTATATCGTTTTCTTGGCTACTGTAGACCGGGGAAACCCTTTAGGGTGCTCCCTGACGGTCGTTTGTGGCCTGGGACGGACTTCGGGTTTAAGATCGGAAAACGAATGCTTGGGTTTCTGAGCCGGTTTGAGCCCCCAGTGTTAAGGGGCAAAAATATGAAGTTTTGGAGATGTTTTCCAGAGGATACGGCCGTTGTATACGAAAAAAAATGTACTTACGGAGGCTAAAATTGCGCACAGATAGCCGGAAGTACAGCTCTCCCCCTGTATCACAACGGAAGCTTCAAAAGGCCCGTGGGCGAGTTGCGCAGAGGCGAAATCGCAGCACGCTGATACCAAATGTGCCAGGGGCACGACGACAGATGCTCGGAGATATGTTTTTGATTGAACGTGCAAAGGTACACAATTCGGATTTTTATAATATACTGGATCAGGGCCAGATTGAGGTACAAACGATAATTCGGTTCCGAGTTCTGAAGGCTAAACACTTCTCAAGTGCTCTACTTATTCACTCGTCACTCAGGTTGCAGGGTCAACCACTCGAGAGCCGATGTCACACTTCGGCTCAACGTTCAGTTCCCGATCCGATCTCATTTCTAATTCCGATTCGTCATTCTCGATTCAGATGTTATGCCGACAGGCTGACACGATGACTGCCCCACAGTACTGTCATGCTACTGTACTGTCATACTGTCATACTGTCATAGCGTCATACTGTCATACTGTCATAACCTTAATATCTGATATTCGATTTCATTGTCTTTTCAACCCCGATGCGAATCTGACCATTCTTCGAGGGTCTGACTGAGTTCCACGATGACACCCCCCACAGTACTGTCAAACTACTATAGTGTCATACTGTCATAGTGTCATACTGTCATACTGTCATACCCCGGACATCTGGTATTCATTCTCATCGTGATTTCAAGCCCAATTTCACTGTCATCGTGCCAATCCCAGATTACCCCCGATGACACACATACGGACGCATAGGCATATCGGCTCACGCTGTGCCTCCGGGCACAGAGTGAACCTTTGGGACATGTTTTACATCATTTGTGATGCACATGCCGCTAGGATTCCCACTTTCAATCCGGAGCTGATATCTCTATGACGTTCGGGTTTTTGGCAGCCTTGGTACCATTCACGCGTGACACCGAGGCCCTCAGATGTGCCCTCGAATTTAAGCTCTCACCTTGCCCCCCCCCAACAACCACCCCAAATACTTTATTTCGGCAACCCTCTAGCATCTTGGGATGCTTTACACGCCGCTTGAATCGAAGTGATTCGGCCTATGCGGCCAGATTAGTCACCTCGACCAATCAGCCCCAGCCCCCCCCTACAGGGCCACTTTCGACAACCTTATATAAAACCATTTTGCACTAAAATTAGGGCGGCACAGGGCAAGCCCTTGCTCCCAAATTCACTCCACACCTCCCACCTTATGTCCTTCGCAAGTGGGCACCTGCCCCTTACCATCTACGTCGCGCTAGAGCCCGCCACAAGCAGTGAACTCGGTGGTACCGACCTGCCCACACCCGTGTGGGGGCTAACCGTCATAGAGATATCGTTCCCCAGCCTCTCCCCCAAATATGGCGGATCCACGGGGTTCCGCCAAGCCCCCCCAGGGGTCGAGTGAACCTTTGGGACATGTTTTACATCATTTGTGATGCACATGCCGCTAGGAACGATTCCCACTTTCAATCCGGAGCTGATATCTCTATGACGTCCGGGGTTTTGGCAGCCTTGGTACCATTCACGCGTGACACCGATGCCCTCAGATGTGCCCTCGAATTTAAGCTCGCCTTGCCCCCCCAACAACCACCCCAAATACTCGTTATTTCGGCAACCCTCTAGCGCGATGTCAACCGCGTCCACGTTTCCGCTAGGCGTTTCTTCCCTCATTCGCGCGCTCGTTTGCAAGAGAGCCTGGGCAACGGATGAGGGAAGCGTTAGCAAAAATAGTATTTCGTATGCGTTGTTTTCCCTAAACAAATTGCACAAACTGAACGGTCAACCACACATCTCGTTGTGGGATGACGCGTTCATTTGGCGGAAGCCGGTGGAATTTAAGGAATTTGAAACCCGCAATAGTTGCGCTATGGGGTTTCATCTTCTTTGCGAAACGGGTACCCACATCATACTAAGTAGGAATATGTGATAATATTTTGAAGCAAACGATTACTCAGATTAGTATACAATCTTAGAGATCTTTATTTTGCTGGACAGGGGCACACTCCCGGAGAGAAAGCCTTCCGCCTTTAGTTAAAATTGCATATTTAACGAATCAGACAGTGAGTATTTTCTCTAAGTATTTTCAGACTGTAATACTTAGTGTTGTCTCGCGTGTTGTCACCAAGCCTTAGAAACTCACGATCTCACTCCCAAAGTGACCAAAAAACCGTTCGATCGCCGATCGTTCGGTTTTTGGTCACTTTGGGAACACGTCTGAAAATACTCAGTGTTGTCTCGCGTGTTGTCACCAAGCCTAAACTCGCGATCTTACTCCCAAGGTGACCAAAAACCGTTCGATCGCCGATCGTTCGGTTTTTGGTCACTTTGGGAACACGTCTGAAAATACTCAGTGTTGTTTCGCGTGTTGTCACCAAGCCTAACTCACGATCTCACTCCCAAAGTGACCAAAAACCGTTCGATCGCCGATCGTTCGGTTTTTGGTCACTTTGGGAACACGTCTGAAAATACTTAGAGAAAATACCAGACAGGTCTTTGCAACCAAGCCGACTTCAGTTCTCACATAAACGTACGGTTTACGCCCTCCCGAATCTGGAATTCACGGCCGTGAATATCAAATTCACGGCCGTGAATATTTCACTGCACGTATGTATACCCCACACTGCTTGCGAGTAAATTAGATTGGGAAAACATTTTCCAACGTTCGTAATGCACATAGACATATCATGTAGACTCTTAGGTAGGAGTTTTTTGAGCTCTTGACTGAGCCGTGGCCGCATCAGCTCAGTTTGCAGTCGCGACTGCGAGCTAAGCTGAGAGGCCCTTTCACTTTCATGCACATCGCATCGAAACTCAAACAGCGGAGGGGTTCTCGTGCGTTCTAGCGCACGATACTTGGCACCAATATTGCTAACAGCAATATTGGTGCACCCTCAAACGCACAACCTCTGATGTAAGCTATGCGCAAAACGCGTGCTACACATCATGGGTTTGGGTACATGCAAACCCAAACCCAAACATGCCAAACAGCAAAGGGCTTCCCGTGAGTTCCAGCGCCCGTAACTTTGCAAAAGTATTACTAAGATATATATCTTTTAGTTGCCAAAGGCCCAAGGCCTCAAAAGCCTTGTGCACGAAGCCATCAATTTATTTCTTTGGAGATTTATTGGGTTTGTGTTCGAGTTTACCCAAACCCAATACATGCCAAACTGAAAAGCAATTCCCGTGCGTTATAGCGCGCGAAACTATGCACAAATATTTACAAGACACATATCTTTCAGTTCTCAGAAGCTCAAGGTTTGAGATAACTTGTTGGCAAAACCATCAATTTATTTCTTTGGCAGATCTATTGGGCTTGGGTTCGATTGTTTCCAAACCCAATACATGCTAAACAGCGAAGGGCTTCCCGTGCGTTCTAGCGCACGTAACTGCGTAGAAATATTGCCAAGATATTTATCTTTGATATATTCGAAGCACAAGGTCTAAGAAAGTCTGTGCACAAAATGGTATTACTATTTCTTTGACACAGATTTTAGCGTGATATTCAAACTCGTAAATCTGGGTCAAAGAAATAATATGTTAACTTCGCGCACAAGCTATCGCAAACCTTGCACTTCAGAAAAGTGAAATATATGCATCTTATCAATATATTTTGCACAGTTACGTGCGCTGGAACTCACAGGAAGCCCTTCGCTGTTTGGCATGTTTGGGTTTGGGTTTCAAACCCAAAAGGCATCATGCCAGCACGCGGCCGTCTTTAATATACTCAACGGCTTGCCATATGCTCTTGAGGGTGCACTGATATTGATATGAACAATATCACTGCCAAGTTTCGTGAGAAGATTCTCACGAAAACCCCTATTATGCAAAGCCGCAAGTGGTTGAAACCATCTCACACCGCACCAACTTAGCTTGCAGTCGCGAAGGCTAAGCTGATGCGGTTGCGGATGGGGCCAATCGATAGCTCAAACGAAATGTATTCACCTGATGAATACAAACGCTTTAGAATCGAATGGTGGGGAAAATTATGCTTCATGCTACATGCAGAAAATTGTTTAGAAGAAGGGGGTGTGCCAGACGCAAAATATTGCACACGCTGAACCGCTTGCGATTGTACCTCCGCTCCGGCGCGGGGTACCAGTGATAGTTCATAGTACAAACGATAGATGGCATGGCTCGATGGCATGTGACATATAATCTATTCCCCCAAAGCAGGACATAATTTATATTCCCCATTATGCACTTTTCTATTCCTGAATCATTATGCTACCGTTCCTGTGCGGATGCCACTGTGTGCGCCGGGATGGTATGCTATCGTACCTCTGCTTTCCTTGTGTGCAGCATACACGCGAGTACTGTGGGGGGTTTTTTTTTTGTACAATTACTGTATACCGCGGCGCACATGACACGCACCCAAAATATCATCGCATTTTGTATAGCAGCGAGTCGCTGCGACGGAAGGCTAGGAATTTGCCGCGTGCGGGGACGACTTTCAAATTCACGTCCGCGTCCAGTGGACGTTCACGCGCCATGGTGTGGACGTTTGCGCGTCGCGTGGGTACAGGGTTTGTGTGCCGCCGCCACTTCGCCGATGAGGGCGAGCATTTAGCAATGACCGATCCATCTTGTGGTACGTGCATGCATGTTTCGTGACGGATCTCGCGATTCAAAATATTATGACAGGCTGTACTATGCATGCTTGATGGCGCATGCAGTTATAATGAAATGACGATGACAATCACATATACACCCTTGGCATTGTTGTTTTCTCAATCGCTTTTAGGGTATCGAGAAAACATTTCTGCTGACAAACGACGCGACCGTCGATTTAATTCTTTCCCGATTGGGTTGTTTGTCGGAACCTATGATTGGCCGATAGACTTAGTTTATTACGATTGTCGATTGTCGGTTTGTCACCAAAAGCGCGGGGCATCCACCCATTCATTATCGATTGTTTGTTGGGCATTAGATCATTTTTTCATCGAGCCACATGTCGACTTCTTAACTTGTTTCCGGCGTGTTATCGATTGTTTCCGTTTCGTGCTTTCAGGTCATGCAACCTGTTTCAAGTTAAACCAGCTCGCCGGCTTCGGCAACGATTCCATGGCCAGCCGCATCATCAGCAAGTCTCAGAAGTTCAGAAACACGTCTCGCTACCACAGCGAGAAAATGTTTCGACTCCGGCAACAGGCAACGAACGGCACCTCCGACTGAAACAGAAACGACCGACGGACGGATGGGTAAAAACAGCAGAGCAACGACCGATCATCGAGACTTACGTGCCTGCAGCTTGCTGCGCCAGCCTGGCGCTCCGACGCCTCTCTGCCTTATCCCAGATCTCAGCTAGCATCGCGGCATCTTCTGGACTGAACCCTTCCCACGGGTTTTCTTCACGAATAGCTTCTGCCTCTTTTGCTAACTTCGCAGAGTGATCTAGTAACTGGGGGGCAAAGCGTATACGCTTCTGCCAAAACTTCCTGGGTATTTTTGACATTGCCCCTTTTATTGCTGCCTCGGGTAAAAAACTGTCAGGCTTGTGCCATGCTGCTGATGAGAGGGGATATCCCGTAGGAATATTCAGGGACCCCTGCAGGTTAAATACTAAAATATGATATATTATGTTAAGTGTATGCTCGTCCCCGTAAAAGCTAGCCGTGTGTTTCATAGTCACCGGTATTCCTACGGTCGTAATCTCTCGTCTTGGCAACACCTTCGAAGCCCCGAGCCCGTTAGGAAACATGCGCTCAAACTGGAAGAACTTATCTACGTTGTTCTGGTCGGTAATGGCAACTGTGACCGTTTGACCACCGTGGCGGGTGTTAGACTCTCCTACTTTCTTGCCCAGTGGCCGAACCAAATTGTCGAACACCTGCTTGGGAAATCTACTAATCGTGGTGTTTCTGTTTGCTGCATCGTGACCTTTTAGGTCTCTAAAGACATCGCGTGCGACCTGGACGGTGAACCCAGCGTTCTCGACAATATACAAGTCGAGGTTCCTAACCTGCTCACTACAACCAGCTTGGCAACACGTTCGTGTATCGGGCAGCCCATGCTCTTTCAGTGACGCCGTCCTGAGCTCTAAAACGCAGTCTATGCAGAAATGGGCCATCTTTTCCGTAGGGTACCCGAGGCCTAAAATCAGGCCAAAACTGCAGTGTCGGGGTGGCTGTGACTGGGGCGAAAATACGGACCGTTAAGAACCAAACTCGAATTTTGGAACCATGCAAACTTTTTAAAAGCAGCCGAATTAAAATCTGAAAAAAACGTCCGAGGATCCTATGTTGCCAATTCGTAAAGATTTCGTGCCGCGTTAACCTCAAAAACTGCTGAAACTGACTGTATCTGGCAAACGGTCTGACTGATATACGCAAATACGTCATGCTGAGGGCTGCTGGAGAGGCCTAGAGAACATAAATGTTTTGTTGAAGTCGACAACACAAATTGACAGCGAACAGCCGCCTTTGGATGCCACGTAGGACGCGTAAAACGAATCCTCGTGTGACAGGGTGGTGATGCCAGTTTTAGTTAACAGTAACCTGCGAAATGTCGGTAAAAGCTCCGCGCCAACTTGGTCATTTCGCGGGTAGTCATGGGTGCCATGTGTTGGTATCGATCGATGTCAATATTCTGAATTACAAGATCAATGAATATCGACATGCCATTAACCCAATGATTCAGTACTTCGATATACGCATTCTTTTGGAATTCAGCAATACCTATACATTTCGATTAACCAATGTAACATTTAAAAAATCGAGTATCGTTACCGTCACCCCTTGATTGAGCCATTTCCATATACCATATTACGCACACATATACAAATATATGGGAGGAAAGGCACAAAATGTGGGAGAAATGTTTTCTGCCATTAGTCATCAGGTTTTCAATATTAAGCCATTTGTACCTCACTAGTCGGGGACTTGCCATTTAATATTAAGCCATTGACTATTCACATTTTTGCTGCTTCCACATGAAAGAAAATCTGGCCACATTCACTGGATGTCACAGCATTCTATATTGCTACCGAACTTGATTGTGCTGGAGAGGCACCAGGCAATGCCAGGCCACTTTCTGGAGAGGAAGACCCGAGCTCCTGGTCAATGGACTGCAACACGCATGCTGGACACGCAATACTTGGAGCCTGAACCCCAATCGCCAATCCCCTCTCAGACCCAACTCCTCAGCAGGGAAACGGGCCCATGCAATGCAGTTATTGCATTATGGGAACTCTGCACTACGCGACCACATGTCACCATCTCTCACAAGTACCGCGATTCCTCACACGCGCACTGTGAGAAGCCCCGCAGATACCTCCTGAAAACTGGGGACGCACAATCTAAAATATCAGCCATTGTCAGCCGGCATTCTCCTGCTTTCGATGCATCCATCTGTACTGCGCAATTTTTGTATCTGGGGCATGCCGAGACCGGGGCAGACAAAGGATCATGAAGCGCACCGAGGTTTTGTATTCTGCTAGCAGCAAGGAAGACACGACCGGCAGTGCCACCGATCCCCGCTCCAGGTGCTGACAAGCCCTCCCCCAACCCCCTTTCACCCGTGGGACCCTTCCCCGATCCTCCATCACAGCAGATCATGCAGCATGGCACACTGACACATGCGAAGTCGCAGGAGCTCGCCATGGGGAGTGCTGCCCGGGGGAACGGGGCGCATGCAGCACGGGGAAGGCGAGAGGAAGCGCGGCATGCCAGATTCTGGGAACGAGCCAGGTCATAGGATGGCTTGAGGAGTCACTCGCGCCTCTGGGGAGGCCGCTCACGGGTCGATTCAGGTCACTCCTTCTCAGGTCGTGACATGGATGCATGCTGTGACGCTTCCCATTTCTGTTGCTGTGCTGCGCTTGCGCCGACCAGCTCGAGCCATGGTCGTGCTGGCCAGGCAGGGCGCCACCTGGATAAGCTGGGGGATCATCTTGCGGTCGAGGATCGTGCGCGGGATGCTGTGGCCGCACGTGAATGCCAGCGTGGCATCGGCGGATTCTGCGCCCTCTGGAGGCTGTGTCACTCGCACCATCCGTGGCTGCGCTAGCCCTGTATGCAAGTTCCTCTTCACCTGTGCAAGCTCGTCTCCCCTCCCCCTCCAAACGTTCTCCTCCGTTCACCACCCTCAGCAGCTCATGACCTCCGCCCTACCCTCCAAATCCCCTTCCGTGTGGCCCACAACTTGCGCTGCAGCACCGACCACATGTCCTGCTGACACACATTCGAAGGACCGTGCGGTCTTGCACGATCTCGACCACATGTCCTGCTTGCACATCCGAAGGATCGTGCGGTCTTGAACGATCTCGACCCTGGAAGCTTGGACTCGAGGCCCCTGACACCCGACAATGCCTGGGAATTGGCAGTGCTGCCCCCGACACCCGACAACGCCTGGGTATTGACCTGCCAGCACCATCAAACCGCCGCTGCTTCATTTCCACCCGAGAGTTTGGTCCCTCTCTACCGCTTCCGGTGCTTCCAAACAGAGTGAGCTTCCAGTGCTTCGTAATGGCCGAGAGACAGCCACCGGCAAAGCAGAGATGACTTCTCAGGCACTGGCCATGGGCCTCGCTCACCTGGGTCCACAAGGTGTGTGGCGCCATCGGGTGCTGCATGCTGTGTGCCCGAGCTGCCTCTGCTGCCCATGCCGCATACGTCTTCAGGTGCATCTCCGGAGTAAACCCTGAACTCGCCTGGGCCTCCAGCTCCGTCTCCACGACTGCCTCCGCCTCCGCCTCCGCCTCCGCCTCTGCTTGTGCTCTGCCGGTGCCGTTTTCACTTTCCGCTGCGGGTGGCACTGCTGCGGGCTTGGGCGAACCCGGGGGACCCTGAGTATGGCGCCCACCTGGCAGTGGCCGTTGAAGTGCTCCAAGCACCAGTGCTACTGCCTGCCCCCATCACCCCCCCTCCTCAGCCTCCACTCGATCCACTCTCCCGTCAGCATCCCCTGCCATAACTATAACAGGCTCATCGCACCGTTATCTTCGTTGGGCGCCGTATCGGACGGACCATGGCACGCCAGTGGTAACCGCCTCAATCAGCCTTGCAGTTTGCTAGGCAGGGGAGGCCGCGCGGGAGATGAAGGCGGCATACACTGGGAATGGGAAGGCGCGGCAGGAAGCTCAGCTCGGACCTTCGCGTGCCCTTCATTGACAAGCTGCTCCGTCAACAGCTTCTCCAAGTACTCCTGTGCATACACCACGGGTGACACACATTCATGCCCCTGGGTTTTAGCCCTGCTGCCTGGCAGGTGACGGGCCTGTGGCGTGCGGTAACGGGGCAGGCAGGTCTACGGGGTGGGTAGGTCTACGGGCGGGAAGGTCTACGGGGCGGGTAGGTTTATGGGGCGGGCAGGTCTACGGGCGGAGGCAGGTCTACGGGGCGGGGGCAGGTCTACGGGCGGGCAGGGCGGGCAGGTCTACGGGGTGGGTAGGTCTGGGCGGGCAGGTCTAGGGGCGGGCAGGTCTAGGGCGGGGGCAGGGGGGCGGGGGCAGGTCTAGGGGCGGGGGCAGGTCTAGGTCTGCGGGGTGGGGGCAGGTCTACGTGGCGGGCAGGGCGGGCAGGTCCACGGGGTGGGGAGGTCTACGGGCGGGCAGGTCTACGGGGTGGGAGGTCTACGGGCGGGCAGGTCTGCAGGGTGGGGAGGTCTACGGGGCGGGCAGGTCTACGGGCGGGCAGGTCTAGGGCGGGCAGGTCTACGGTCTACGGGGTGGGGAGGTCTACGGGGCGGGCAGGTCTGGGGCGGACAGGTCTCGGGCGGGCAGGTCTACAGGGGCGGGCAGGTCTACAGGGCGGGCAGGTCTACGGGGCGGGCAGGTCTGGGCGGGGGCAGGTCTACGGCAGGTCTACCGGGCAGGGCGGAGCAGGTCTACGGGGCGGGCAGGTCTATGGGCGGGCAGGTCTCGGGCAGGGCGGGCGGACAGGTCTACGGGCAGGGGGCGGGCAGGTCTACAGGGCGGGCAGGTCTGAGGGCGGGCAGGTCTACGGGGCGGGCAGGTCTACGGGGCAGGCGCAGGCCCAGATCGGGAGGAGGCTGGGAAGGCACCTGGCACAGCCCTCGTGAGAGCCAGAAGCGCACGATGGGGAGCAGCGCCCGGGCCTGCTGCCGCGGGCACCTCGGGCGTAGGCAGTGCGTCTCCAGCAGCCCGACCAGCGCCAGCTGCAGATCTCTCACCGCCACCTGCACCCACAATCTCCCCACATGCGCGGCCCGTGGCCCATCAGCCTCTCACCAGCACATCCGCAGCTCCACACCCGTGGAAGGCGGAAACGGCACAGCTGCAGCTGACATGTCTCATGGAGTGCGTGCCACGTGTGTTGGTATCTGCAATGCCTGCTGGTTAGTTTGGTGTGGAGTATAACTCTCTGGGCCTTCCACAGCAGTCAGGATGCTCAAACCCTGAAGAAACCCTAAGAAACCCTTAGATCTAGATTTGTAGATCTGCAGAACTAATCGCGGCCGTTGGATGCTCAAAGTGTGGCCATCGGCAAAACAGTGCACGTAATAATTCATCGGCCCGCTTTGTTGATATGGGCCGGTGCCTAGACGTGTCACTGCAATCGGTATGAACTGGCAGTGACACGTCGTAGATCAGAACTTCGTGAACTCTCACATAGTTTGCCCAATCAGTAGTAACGATTGGGCATGGCAGTTCGCAGCGTTTCGCCCTGCGAGCTGCCTTAATTTACTTGTCAATGAGAGTTCTTTATTTATTTGTCAATGAGAGTTGCGTTCGCTTTTCGCAAAGTACCCCCTGTTGAGTCCCAATAGGACGTGGCAGCAGCCGGTGGGTCCACGCGCCTCATCCGGCGCCTCTGCGGGGAACTTCTGTGCGAGGGACTTGAGCCGGCACTCCACCGCCTGCTGCCACTCCGCATGCAAGCTGTACAGCACCGCCATAGCGTCGTAGTTTCGCCACTGCGAGCACGTCCCTAGGGCCCACGCTGCGCTGTAGATCACGCCGGCCTGCGCACCCGCCTCCCGTCCCCTCCGTCTCTCCCGTCAAGACCCCCTCCCCCTCACCCTTCCCCGCTGCCGCCTTGCGCCATATCCCGAGCTAGAGATGCCAAGCGGAAGGCGTCGAGGCGCCGGCCTCGTGCGAGCACTCGGAGCAGAGCCAGCGGGCCCAGGCTCTGGGGGGCATATTGAGCAGACAACAAACGGAAAGTGCGCCCGCTTCTGGCGGCGATCTCGCAGGCGTCTGCGCGCCTGCGCCAGCGCCTTCAGCAAGAAGGGGGGCATTGCAGGGGGCGAATTGCTCCGCCCTCCCCGCGCAATGGCCTGCCCATCCCGGCGCAGCCACCTAAGAGACCGCAGAGCAGCGCCTCGCACCTTTGCTGGGGTGGCGCTGCTCGGCCGCGCTCCTGATCCCGATCCGACCGCGTCCCCCCTCAGCACCGCCTCCAAGGCCGTCTGCGCCTGTACCCGAGCAGCCTCCTGCCCATCGACTTGCAGTTGGTGCACCAAGCGCAGCAGCACCTGCGTGCCCCAACCACCGCCGCGGCTCCGCTCAGATGACGCACCCCGTGGGATCACCCACCAGGGACGCCCCCCGACGCACCCGGGTCTCGTCTGGAGGCGGCGTCTCACCGCATCCATCTTGCGGCAGTGAGACCTCTAAGCGCCCCGCAGCTCACTCCGCTCCGGTCATCCATTGGAAGCGCTACAACCTATGCAAGCTCCGACCTTCGCGGAACATGTAGAGGCCGCAGTTACGTGAGGCCGGCGAGACCATCCGGCAAATAAGACGCGACTCTGAGTGGGGCTGCTTCGCACTCAGGGAGGGGGGGGAGGGCACCTTGATGTGTTCCTCCACTGCAGCGCGGGCTGTGGAGATGGAGGTGGCATGAGCACTTTTGAGGGCCGCACTCTGCGCCTTCTCTTGGAGAGTCTTCCCCTCCACCAGCGCCAGCAGCGTCGGGGGCAGCCCGCCTCGCACCCACCCGCTGCTGGAGTCCACGCGGTCTCTCGCGCGGCCTGGGCATCCCGGAACGCGGCCGCACCCTGACACAAGACAATGCGCATGGCGCCCTCGTGCACGGCCTCCGGGATGACGGTGACCCGACCAGTTATGCTCCGGGATGACGGTGACCCGACCAGTTATGCTCCGGGATGGTGACCCGACCAGTTATGCTCGGGATGACGGTGACCCGACCAGTTATGCTCCGGGATGACGGTGACCCGACCAGTTATGCTCGGGATGACAATGACCCAACCAGTTATGCTCCGGGATGACGGTGACCCGACCAGTTATGCTCCGGGATGACGGTGACCCGACCAGTTATGCTCCGCGATGTCGGTGACCCGACCAGTTATGCTCCGCGATGTCGGTGACCCGACCAGTTATGCTCCGGTGCAGTCGGCGCTCTGATCGCTGAGCAGCCGCATGTTGCCTCACTGCACTCGATGCCGGCGGGCCGTGGGGTAAATGCAAGGAGACACGCCAGGCGGTCACTGCATCGCTGATGCCGGCAGCCCCCCAGCTAGCGCCATCCGAGGCGAGCTGAGGGACTATGAGATCCTGCCCCGGTTGTGGGCCCCGTGCATACGCCGGCATGACGCGTCCATATGCCGGCATGACGACACGGCACCATGGTGCGGCAGTTCGCATCCGGCTGCCAGCTGTGCGCTCGCTCCTGAATCAAGTTGGCAGCATCCCCATGAAGATGCCGGGCGAATGCTGGCGCTGATGCCGGGCGTCGTGACATGCAGCGGTCAATGGTGCAGCGCAAGTGCCGCGCGTTGCGCCCGCTGGAGGAGCCCATTGCCGAGCATGGACAAACACGCCGGCACTGGTGAGCTGGGCCAGCCGAGGCGAGCCCTCGAGCACCCCCACCCGAGGGTCACCTGCGTGCACAGTCCAATGGGGAGAGGAGAAGCGGTGGGCATCAGGACGTGAAACGGATCAGCAGAGACGCACCTGGCGTGCTGAGGGGAGCAGTCCCGGCTGCGGCTGCCACGGCCTGAGACTCCCTCCCAACCAGGCTGCCGGAGCGCGCTTTGTACGCCGCCGCCGCCGCGGATTCTTCCCTGGTACGTCCGTTACTGTGCCACATCACCCCCTCCACAATTTCACCATCCCTGAAAATATTGGTTCTTATCCCCCGAAGGTGCTAGTCCGTGCGTTATTCCTCCCTCGTCCATTCGTCCCGTCGCCATCTCCTTTTAGAGTCATGGCTGAGCACCGAGTCCCGCCACCGACGCAGCTCACGCACCTCATCTGCTGCTCCCACTGAGTCCCACCGCCGACAGAGCTCTTGCTCACCGCCTCCTCGGCGGTCGGCAGCACCGACGCCAGCTCCTTCTTCTGGCACAGCCCAGCACACCCCGCCTCGCCCCACCCCTTCTCGCACCCTGGCACAGCAACCAGCTCTGGAATCAGCAATGCCACTCTCCTATTTACCCTTCAACTCATCGCCCCCTCCATCCGGCTCCAGCGCTCGACGCAACTCATCGCCCGCTCCACCCGGCTCCAGCGCTCGACGCAACTTCGCAGACGGCGTCTCCCCCCAATGAGGCGAACGCCGCTGCCGCGCAGGTGAGCTTTCGGACAGCGATGCTCGAAGAGGTGCATGGACGAAGAATACGAGAATAGGGAGGAGGCTCTCATGAGGGCAAGGGCGCCTCCGAAGCGTCCGCCTCCGATCTGATCTCTGCTGCTTCTCTTTACACCCCTCGCGGATCCCAGGCGCTCGGAGTGCAACTCTTCCAAGCTGCAAAAGGGCCGGCTGAGAAGGGGGCGTGAGAGGGGCGTGAGAGGGGGGTGTGAGGGTGGCTTGAGGGTGGTGTGAGGGTGTAAGGAGGGAATCGGGGCGTGAATGCGGGCTCTGGGCGTGAAGGGGACTCGGGGTGTGAGGAGGGGCATTTGAGCGTGAGGGGAGAATCAGGGCGTGAGGGGAGGGGATGCTAAGGAGCTCAGGGTGAGGGAATAAAGCGGTGCACTCGCCCCGGCTGCTCGCAGCGCACCTGGGCCGGGGAGAGCCAGGTGTTGTCAGAAGCGGGGGCGGCGCGGGCGGTGTCCTCCGCGCCGCTCTCGGATGATGCAACGCAGGCGGGGAGAGCCTCCGCGATGCGCCCGCAGGACAGCAGCAGCCGGAGGTCAGTCTCGATGCTACCTGCAGCTCCGTCCCCAAGCGCGCCCAGCAAAGCCCTCCGGGCAAGCGTCAGCCAACCTTATCTGCCTCCCCGCCTCAGCCTTCCTAGTTTCCCTTACCCATACCATGCCTCAACAGAGTTGCCTCCACCGCATCACTCAAAATCGGACAACTACAGTTTTCTCTCTGCTGCGCCAGGCTGATCTCTATTCGATCGAAGGGCCCTCATGATGTCCTCTCTCTGCAGCGCCAGGCTGGTCTCTCTTTGATCGAAGGGCCCTCATCCTCTCTCTGCAGCTCCAGGCTGATCTCTTGATCGAAGGGGCCCTCATGATGTCCTCCCTCTGCAGCGCCAGGCTGATCTCTCTTTGATCGAAGCGGGGTCTCTCATCCTCTATCTGCAGCGCCAGGCTGACCTCTCTTTGATCGAACGTCCTCATGATGTCCTCTCCCCTTCTCTGCAGCGCCAGGCTGGTCTCTCTTGATCGAAGGGCCCTCATCCTCTATCTGCAGCCAGGCTGATTCTTTGATCGAAGGCCTCATGATGTCCTCCCTCTGCAGCGCCAGGCTGATCCTCTTGATCGAAGGGCCTCATCCTCTCTCTGCAGCGCTCGGGCTGACCTCTTCTTGATCGAAGGGCCCTCATCCTCTCTCTGCAGCGCCAGGCTGATCTCTCTTGACTAAGGGCCCCCATGATGTCCTCTTCTGCAGCGCCAGGCTGGTCTCTTGATCGAAGGGGCCTCATCCTATCTGCAGCGCCAGGCTGACCTTTCTTTGATCGAACGGCCCTCATGATGTCCTCTCTCTGCAGTGCCAGGCTGATCTCTCTTGATCGAACGGCCCTCATGATGTCCTCCCCTCTGCAGCGCCAGGCTGATTTCTTGATCGAAGGGCCCTCATCCTCTCTCTGCAGCGCCAGGCTGACCTTTCTTTGATCGAAGGGCCCTCATGATGTCCTCTCTCTGCAGCGCCAGACTGATCTCTCTTTGATCGAAGGGGAACGGGTGGAGGGTGGGACACACTGGACTTGGCTTCATCCAGGGCCGAGACGTGGTGTGCATGCAGGGCCCCTCCCGTATGGCACAGCGCCGACACGGTGTCCGCCGCTGCCGCTGTCCCCATCGCCGCCTTCGCCGCCGTCGCCATCAGCAGCGTGTTTTCATTCTGCGCATTCCAACCCAAACCCCCCTCTCGCAATCCTTGCCGTCCACGTGCTGCCCCCTCTGTTCAGGCACCAGTGCTATCCGGGCTGTCAAGGCCTCAGTGGCCCCCCCTGCTGCACTCCCACCTCGGCTTCGGCCACCCTAAGAGGAAGTGGGAAGCGCCCCGGTCAGAATTTGCCTGCGGTGGCGCATGCCTTCACACGTGGCAGGTGCCCGGGGAGCGCCAGGGCTTTCGTGGAGGGCGCCACGTGGCGGGGCGCGGGCAGGACCGACCCCACCAGGGGGACACTCACCGCGGGCTCTTGCGCCAGGGGGGAGTCGGCTTGGGCGGGGGCATCGCCGACCCGGGAGATGGTCGAGTTGGTGGGGGGCTGCACGGGGCGTATAGCGAAGTTCGCCACGGCAGCCGCTGCCGCCGCAGGCGAGAATGGAGACCCGTCCTGTGAAACAGAAGAAGCTCCCCCCCTCCGATGCCCGAGTCCCCTGAGAGCTGAGCGGCCAATGGCACGCGACCTGTGGAGAAGTGACGACTGAGTCATATGAAGCGAGCATCCTACGGCGGGGAGCGAGCCTCGAACACGATCTATGCATGGCAAATGCTACGATTGCGCTTCCGGCTGTCCCAGGCCAGAGGGGGGCCAGAACGGCAGGGCAGGCGCGTGGCAGAGGCGCGGACAACTGCGCCCCCCTGCAGGAGTCACGCAGCTTCAGCATTTCGCATACCCTCTGCGGGCCCCTCTCTGAACGCCTGGGGGTGGATGCGATCGGGGGCGCACCTTGGCAGCCGCCGCGGCAGCTGCAGCCGCATTTGCAGCCGCCTGGAGCAGGGACCCCACGCACCCCCCTTCCTCATGGGTGATCACCCTCCTTCCCCTCTGCACAGCGCTCGTCAACGACCAGAGTCCTCCCCATCCTACACCTCCCTGATCTCTCAACGCATTGGAGCATCCCCTATCCTCATCATCCTCTCTGCCCTACCCTTGCCCTATCTCACCCCTTCTCCCAAACTGGTGCACCTCTCAGCATCCCAGCTGCACGCCTCTACGATGCTGCTACGATGGGCGCTTCAGCCCCACACGCGCCCCGAGAGCCCCCCCGCCATAAGGGGGGAGGGAGCATCCCCAGATCGCCCCTGACCGCCTGCAAAACAAGCTTCTGGGTTGTGCGAGGAGTTGCAAGGGCCTGCGGAGGCGGAGGCGGGCGGGAGCACCTCCTTCGGAGCAGCGGACAGCGCAGTGGATGCTGCAGCCGCGGACCAGGCCGTGAGCTGCACGTGCACCAGGCAGGAGAGCCGCAGCAGCGCCATCTGACGGCTGTCCTTCCTGGTGCGCAGCCCTTTGCCCATCGCGCACACCTGCGCACCCCTCCCCCCGACACCCCACTCCCGGCGGACTCTGAGGTGCGCTCCCACCATTGGTGGCGCGAGTGAGCGAGCGTGGCACCTGGGAAGGGGCGGATGTGGCGTCTTTACGGCAGCCCCCCTGTGACCGGGCTCCTCGGGCAGGTAGAGCAGGGCAGAGCAGGCGAGGGCGGCGGCCAACTTCGGCAGGAAGGTGCCGGCAGTGAGGGCGCGCACCTCCCCGAGCTCGTGCATGGCGGCGTCCGGGCAGCCTTCCGCCAGGCATGCTTGGATCACCTCCTCCGGGCGGGCCCCGGCCAACTGGAAGAGGCGCAGGGCGCGCCGGAACTCGCTGCTGCGCACGCACTCTCGCGCCATGCTGCTGTACAGCCCCAGAACGTCCAGGCCTGTCCACCGCTCCCTCCTCACCCGTCCCACTCAGCATCCCGCTCGCCTCGGGTCTATGCGGTGAGCAAGAGCGCTATAGTCTTCCACATATCTGCTCTTCTGCGCAGCCGCAGCCCTGGCTTAGAACCAAGAGCGCGCGGCTCAAGCCTAAATTTAGACCGGCTCCAGGAGAGTCTATTTTAAGATGCGCCACACAGGAAGTCGGTGGAAGACAACTCGGCAAAATTCTTTCAAAGTTCTACTTTGAATGCGCAAAGTTCTACTTTGAATGCGCAAAGTTCTACTTTGAATGCGCAAAGTTCTACTTTGAATGCGCAAAGTTCCACTTCGAATGCGCAAAGTTCCACTTCGAATGCACAAAGTTCCACTTCGAATGCGCAAAGTTCTACTTCGAATGCGCAAAGTTCTACTTTGAATGCGCAAAGTTCTACTTTGAATGCGCAAAGTTCTACGTTGAATGCGCAAAGTTCTACTTTGAATGCGCAAAGTTCTACTTTGAATGCGCAAAGTTCTACTTTGAATGCTCAAAGTTCTACTTTGAATGCGACAGGATCAAATCGAGGCCGCGTCTGTCTGGATGCATCGCTACACGCACACTTGTCGGGATGCCGACCCAGATCGAGCAAATCGCACAGCGGCTCGCCCGGCTGAAACCACTAAAACTGCATGCATAGTGCCACCCCCCCGGGCTCCGGGTTGAGAGCACGCACGCAGCCCACAGCGAATGGCGGACATGTCTACATCCGTGGCAAGCGGGCAGCGGGCAGGCAGCAGCGGAGTCGATTGCTTGCGACGACCAAGACAGGACTTGGGGTTGGGGAGCACACCGAGAGCTGTGCCGAACAGCTCAGCACGGCGGTCACCCTCCTTGTCGTCGTGCTGAATGACCATGGTGCTGACGCCCTCTCGCGGGTTGCTCAGCTTGCCCTTCAGGTGCGACGTGCCTCCCACCGGGTTCTCGAAAGGGGCGCCTGTGCGCAGCCCTCGCCATCTCCCCTCAGGCGAGTGACGCCCCAGACGCGGGGCATCCCGAGCGCTCCCGGGTCCCATTCGAGGCTCCGGGTGGCCGCCACAATGGGCAGCAGCTCTCATGACATCCGCAGTCACGCGGTCATGCAGCCATGCGGTCATCCCCAAGTTAGGTGCCCGCCCCAATGTGCCCTCACACCAATACTCGGACACATTCCAGGCACACCAGATGTCCAGGCCGGAATTCCTGATGCGAGAAGCAGTGCGCTTGGGGCTAGAGGCAGGGAGTCTAGGGTCAGCCGGGGACCAATCCCGGGTGGACACAGTTGCACAACGCGTGAGTGAAGCGCCGCGCTACGTTTGCGTCGCCCTCCAGTGCGAGCGCCACGTGTCTGCAGGTGGAGCGCACCGAGAAGCTGATAGAAGACGGCCTCGGGCGCCACGGTGGTGTGGCAGTGGTACACTGCCCCGGCTGTCCACAGCAGCACGCCTTCCAGGGGGCTGCACCCAGCCAGCCGACAGCCACCCACCCCCACTAGCCCTCGCTGCGCCGTACCCCCTTGAAGCCCATCTCACTATGCCCCCTCAGAACCATGCGCCGCTACCCGAAGCCCCCCTCAGCCTCACTGCCACTCCCGCTGAGACGAAGCGCTATGACCAATGCCCGCATGACGGCATGGGAGGAACCGGTCCACAGAACATACGCACCCACAAGGGGGCTCTCTGGTAGTAGGCTAACTCGCCCGGGAGGATCGGAGTGAGAGGGACGTGCGGGAGCTGGCACCTCTGGGTGGGCCCCTTCTTCGAGCCGCCTTTGGTAGTCTGTGACCACAGTGTGGCCATCGGCAGCAGGCCGCCGGGGATGCCCACCTCCGCGGGGATGATCAGCTCCTGCAGAGCTCCCACGGCCCACGCGGCTCGGCGGGTGCGACCTGGGGGCTGCAACTGCTACAATCACTACTGCATCTGCGAGAAGTCGTTGACACATTCGGGGGAGCTCGACATTCCCCGCCGTAACGAAGCGGGGCCTGGGCAAGCCGCACCGGCCTCATACCCTCTCACCTCCCTCGTCCTCACCCACCGACTCTCCCATCTCCACCTACAGCCTCTCTCTCTTCCGCCTTCCTCTCCTCTGCACACACTGAACGGCATGAGATCGGCCAACAAAAGCCAGCCCATCATCATCCCAGTGGATGTGAAAAGCAAATCAAGAGCAGGGCGGGGCCGTGACAAGATACCACAAACGCATACATATTCCCAACCCAAATGCAAAGCAGCATAGAAAGAAAATACGATGTGACCGATCGTCGCCAAACAACTGTTGGTCTCTGGGTTACGGAGTAAGCGGACCCTGCTGGCATGCCCCCCAGTGGCTCCCGGTCGATGGATGGGACCTGTTGGTCCATGGTTATGTCATGAATGCAGTCACACCACACAGCATGGACACCCCATGTCAAAAAAGGAAACATGCGGGCACCTAAGTGCTCCCCACAAAATTCAAGGGAAAACACAGAAGGTGTACATCACCACCTTCTGCCTCTCCTCGCAGCACGACAGACGAATCTACCGAGCTCTCCAAGAGGCAGTGCCCGCCAGAATGGCACCACAGGGATAACCGCCTCCCAAAACCCACTTCCACCCGGCGGCCGTCCCCGTTCACAGCGATCCGCCAGTACTTCATATCAAGGTCAAAGAACACAAGTCCCCCGGCATGTGTAATAACCATGAGCACTGTACACGGAGAGGGAGCTAGCGTCAGACGAATCCAAGACACTCCCAAAAAGCGAGCCGTAGACGAATCCCCGACGCACTCAAAGAGGCAGTACCCATCAGAAGGGTACCACAGGGACAGCCACATCCCATCATCCAAATCATTCCAGTGGCCGTCCCCGTTCACAACGAGATGCCAGTACCCCATAAAGTGGGTGTCGATCTCCTCTGCACACACACACACACAGAATGTCTTGCGGACGCTTCGCCTGGTCCTCCTTCCTCGGCCGACTGCAGCAGCCCTTCAGCGCAGGGCGCCCCCCTTCCCTCCCCCTCCACCCCCTTTATTGCTCTCTTCCCACTCCACGCACCTGAAGCACGAGAGGCTCAGTAGGCTCTGTAACCGACTTGTCGGTTGACCTCCGCCCGGGCTTTCGCATATTGCCCGCCCGCCGCTCCTGGCCCGATGACCGGGCGAGCACAGAGAGCTGCGCCACCCCGTCCCCGACCGCGCCCTCCAAACCCAAAGGTCAGCAACGGCTCCGCCCGGCGCCGCGCTCTGATGCTGCGGAGGGGGCCGGCGGCAGGGATACCCTAGGAGCACCTCGGGATGGCACAGGACACTCCTGCGCACCGGCGGCCTCGCCTGAGCCCAAGTCCAACTTGCCACTCCGAGCGCACTGCAGGGGGACGGCGTGGTGCATCCAACGACGCCCAGCGCGCCACAGCAAGCGACCGAAGCGATGGCCCTCCATGCGTGTCACGGCGAGCCCACAGCGCGCCAGCCCCCTCCGGCAGATTCGGAGCTAGAATCAGCCAAGATGGAATGACGCCTATCCAGATGATGCCGGCAGGTGTGTGTCTCCACCGGCGCGCAATGCCATGGGTCGTACTGCAGAGCCTCGGCCAGCCATCACGCGCAGCAAACATTCTGTGGCGGCGCGCGACGCTCCCCCTCCAAGCGATGCTCCCCCTCCACGGTGCCACGTTGGCAACAGCTCACCCAGGCGTCTTTCCTCCCATCTCTCTGACTCGCTCCAAGATTTCGGGAACCAGGACACTTCAAATCGAGGCTGCGGCGCTCAATATCGTATGTGTAATGAAGGCTCCACCAATCCGGCGCGGCCTCAGCATCAGCCTCCATGCTTCCTGAGCCGCGCGAGGGTGAGATCACGGTAGGGTACCGAGGTGGAAGAGATTGGGTGAGGCAGCCGGGCTGGGAGTAAGGGCTCGAGGATGGCAGTGACACGTGGAGCTTGCATATGCTGACTGGAAAGCTGCCCTCTCTGGGAGGAAGGGTGGGGGGGGGCAGGTGGGGTGCGTGGCCATACGCGGTAGCCGGCGCGGTGTGAGCCGTGCAGCGCGTACAGGAGCTTGTGGGTCAGCTCGAAGGCCACGGTGTTCTTGGGCAGCCGGTGGACGAAGAGCGGGTGGCGGCCTGACAGTGGGTCGTACAGCTCCAGCGTGTCGGTGGACAGGTCGTGCCGCGCCACCACGACGCCGTCCCCCGCGGTCCGGTGCACCGAGAGCAGCACCGCCAGGGAGTTTCCACTGTCCGACACCTGGGCCTCCTCCTGCGGAGCGCCCAGTCCAGGGACCCCGAAGCGCCCTCGCAGCATCGCCGGTGAAAATCCTGAACCCCATGCCCCCTCACCGCACCCACACCCTCACCCCTCGATCAATTGCGGTTGAGGCCGTGACAGGGCTCCCCAGCAATCAGCGGAAGGCGCCAACGTGGCATAAAATATCGCGTTGAGCTCGGGCACTGCAACTTGACATGGCGTGCGCGCCTGTGGGAGGAATCGACGCCTGGCGTTCGCGCCTGTGGGAGAAATCGACGCCTGGCGTGCGCGCCTGTGGGAGAATTCGACGCCTGGCGTGCGCGCCTGATGAATCGAGCGCCCATCAGCACATCATCTGTCGAGTTCTACGAGCCACGCAGATCAGGCTGCGAGATGAGGACCGCATCGCCCCTGAGAGAGGGGGGGGGGCAATCGTAACGGCGAGCACGCACCACTGACCGCCGCAGAGGCTGGGCGGCGCTGCTATGCCGAGCGCCGGAGAAAAGCGCACCTGGGCGGCCCACGGCCTCAGGAAGCGCCTCCACGAGGGGGAGCACCCCCGGGCCTGCCTCTGCCTCGTGCTCCCTCTCCAGCATCACGGACCAAAACGCTGTGCCTCCGCCCTGCACCACCCGCGCCTCCCCGACCCCTCTTCCGCAGTCCGCCCTCTCTGAGCAGAGAGCCCCTCGCGGCCTGCCCGTGATGTGGCATATGCACAAAGGCAGCGAAATTGTGAAGGGTTACGGGGGGGAGGGGGGCACACGCACCTGGGTCCACTCCAGGGACTCCCCGGAGAGTAGGAGGAATTGGCACGCGAGGCCGGGCACGAGGGTGGCGGCCTCGAGACGCCCGCCGACCACGCAGGCGCACAGCGGCTGCCCGGTCGTGCAGTTCCAGAACCGCACCTCGCCGCTGCGAGCCACGGCGATAGCGATGTCCTGCTTGTCAAGCGAGCGCTGCCACCAGACCACGCTGATCACCACCGGCCCGAAGCTGCACAGGGCCCGTGCCGCCTGCCCACCCTGCCACCCCCCGCACGTGCCACCGCGCCCTCCTCCCCCCGTCGAGCCTCAGCTTTTACTTCCCTGAAGCCAAATGGCACACTACCGTCTATTGAGCAGGCTCCAAGTGAAGGGAACACGGACGCTGCGATCGGGGCTGACATTCGACTGACGGCACCCCGCGGGCTGTTGCTGTGGCAGCTCTCCATGACAGCACCCCTCTCTTGTCTCAACAGCGCGGAGCGCGGACTTCAGTGACAGCGCGGAGTGCGGACTTCAGTGACAGCGCGGAGCGCGGACTTCACTTACAGCGCGGAGTGCGGACTTCAGTGACAACGCGGAGTGCGGACTTCAAGTGCGGAGGCCGCACGTTTTTGTGCCAGCGTGTCTATGGTGGAATGAATCACCTTCCCCCGGCTTCCGGCCTGTGGTCACGGATGACATGCAAAGGGGCTGTTGCAGGCTATCGCACATCCCGTCATGTGTCGTACAGCTGCAACGCCTGCTGCTGCGTCGGTGCAGGGGTCTCGTGGATTTCCACATGCATGCGGTGGAGGGCCCCCAGCTCCAGCCCGTGCCCGCCCAGATCCCCCTCCCGAGCTCTGTAGCTCCCACCACGCCTTGCTAGGGAAGGGCAGTTACAGCGCCAGGGTGGGTTGTAGTGAGGGAGCCGCTACAAGCGTGGCACGGGCCCTCCAGTGACGCCCTTCACAGCGAGATGTGGAGTAGGGATTACATGCGGAAGGGCCATAACAAGGCGAGGGCCATTGCTCAAGGTTGGGCAGGGGTGCACCTTCGGGTCTCCTGACGAGGACCATTTCTCCGGCCCACCGCCTTCTGCGCCACCTAGCAAATCCCCGCCCTCCGCCCCCCCTCCACATGCCCAGCCACGTCAGCTGACGCGCCCCTTCAGCGAGACCTCCGCTGGGATCACGGGGGCAGCTTGATTGGAATGGCATGGGGGTGGGAAGGGGCTTAGTTATGCTGAATGGGCGGGGGGCAGGGGGAGGGAACCTTGGATGGGTTGACGGGGGGAGCTGAGCAGTGCCGCGGCGGGGACAATGTGAACCGCCCCTCCTGCAGTGCCTGTCAGGAGGAACTCCCCGGTGGAGTTGAAGGCGAGGGCTGTGATGCGCGCCTTCGGCCCGTCATACCTGCGTCCAAGGTTGGGCCCCGCCACGCCCTCAGGTTCTGCCTGTGGGCTCCCTGGACTCCCTTGCCAGCCTCGAGCACATCCTGGGGTCCTACACCCGCACGCATGCGGCGTAGAGTGAACATCTGCGCCAGTTTTGGGAGCAGCTCATCATCGCCAGCAGCCGAAAGCTCAGCAACACCAGTGCACACGCCTGTAACGCCTAGCTCCAAAGAGCACCCCAAGCGGTGTCCTGCGCTGCGCGAGCAAAAAAGGTGGAATACCACAAGAGCCCGCCACGTCACCAGCCCGGAGCATGGGCTTGCGGCGCGTACACCCAGGCAGCACCCGGAGCACGGGCTTGCAGAGGGCGCACCATGGTAGCGCTCGAAGCACGGGCTTGTGGCCTTTCTCCACGGCACACAGCAAGAGGTGGTGCTCCTGCAGTGAGCTGGAGGCCGCAGCGATCAGCACGTGTGGCCCTCCACTCGTGAACTCAGATCCCTTCGCATACCCTCTCCACCATCCTCGCCCACACCCTCCCCACCCCTCCCGCTCAGCTCCTCACTGCAACTGTACCGCACCGCATCCTGCAGCCGTTCCACGCCGCCCTTCAATCATAGGGACGCCGATTTCTTCCTAGCGTGAGAACACCGACTTGGACCCTTGTCACGGCAGCACCACTAGGGGGTATGCCACGGAGGCGCCGACGTGGACCCTTGTCACGGCAGCACCACTAGGGGTATGCCACGGAGGCACCGACGTGGACCCTTGTCACGGCACCACCACTAGGGGGTATGCCACGGAGGCACCGACGAGGCCGCTCGAGACACATGCGCGAAGAGAGGAGTATCGTGCTGCGCAGCATGCTAAGCAAGCGCCTGCAGGTCAACCAGGTGTTTTGAAGGGTGGCCAGCGAGCGGTCTGAATGATCCCATCCAGATATTGCCCCCTGGGCTCAACGAGAGCGGTGCACTGTCGGCCGCCCCCAAAAACCGCACTCGTTGCAAAATACACTTTGCACGCTTTGCGTCGACCGCCCGGAAGCTGGAACCAACTGCACGGGAGTTGGGAAGCACCGCGAGCGTCCGAGCCCCTATCGCACAACACCAGGAGAACCCCCATACTCCCCCCGCCCCTGCTGCCAGGCCAAACGTGGCGCCTGCTCCCGTGGCACCGCGAGGGTCTGAGCCCCTATCCGAACGGCTCGGAGCAACTCCAGGCACACGGCGGACGCACCAACGCAAGGTGAATCCCACAAGCCTGCAACGTCAGCTGAGGGGAGAGGGCGCGTCGTCAGTGCAAGGGCAGCTGAGGGGAGTGAGTGTGTCTAGAGTGGGATGGCAGCTGTGGGGAGAGGACGCGCCTGCAAGATCCCGGTAACAGCACCGGAGCAGGCGGCAGCAACAAACTCATGGTCATCAGTATGGCCGCCGGCGGTACTGGCCATACCGCCCTGACCACTGGGCACGGTGTCCCCGAGGAGCTCGGAGATGAAGCCGAAAACGTTTGGGAGGCTCGACATGCCGGGCTTGGCTTTGAGATGCACCCCGAGCAGCTTCTCCAGGCGGAACATGTCCAGCTCCATGCTTCGCTGGCTCTTAGCGCGAGACGATTCGGTCTCGAGAGACCCGAATCCGGACATCATATTGCCACCTGCGGGGAGCCGGGGAGTATCCGAGTTAAAGGGCGGGAAGTCTCCACGACGAGCCGCCTTTGTGCGGATCCGGGAGGACAGCCCGCCTAAGCATACGTGCGGTGGGACATCCCGCACGCAAACTCACGTTTGATATAGCATCTGAAAGGGTGAACACGCACACGTATATTTGTACTGTCGACGCTCGAACCGACTCAATTCAAAACCCTGCTATCGACTCAACCATCCGACCCACAAAACCTGCGTATCGACTCAACCAGCAAACTACAAAGCCCTTCCTATCGACTCAACCAGGAGACCCACGGAACCATTTCTACCCAACCCAGCACCCTACCTACAAAGCCCTTCCTATCGACTCACCCAGGAGACCCACGGAACCCCTACCCAACCCAGCACCCACCGACAAAGCCCTTCCTATCGACTCAACCAGCAGACCCACGGAACCATTTCTACCCAACCCAGCACCCTACCTACAAAGCCCTTCCTATCGACTCACCCAGGAGACCCTGCGGAGCACCTCACCAAGCAAACCCACACCTTCTGCCTTGATCCTTGAGGAAGAGGCTCTGATCAGGCTAGGGGACAGCGCAGTGCGTGGGGCGGATGCCGCAAGGGATCCAGCACGAAAGGTATTGTGGAAAGCTATTCAACCATACAGCTCGGAGCTACACTGTGAGCGAGCGCTTTCTCCGATAGTCAGCATCTTCCCTGCAGACTGATCCTGAAAGTCACCACACGTATGTTGGCGATGATGGCTAACTGGAAAAGCGCACGTGAACGAGGCTGCTACGCAAGAAAGGAATATTGTTTGTGGTTTACATAGCTGTTGGAAATACCCGGGAGGCGATACGGCCCCTGAATACGTATTTTCCAGATGAAAATGATCGGGCTTGCGATGAGATGCCTGGGTTAACACTGCTTTGGCATGGCGCCAACCGAGGCACGAATCGCATACTTTTGGAAAGTTACGGACTGTAGTGCGTGAGGTGGCGCGCGCTGGTTGTAGGTGAGGGCGAAATGCAAAGGCTCCACTCAACCATTTGGAAACCTGAGAAGACCGACTCGACCGAGCCAGGCTCGTTCCTAATCAAATTTCAAAATATTCGTATTTTGAACTAGTTTCCGCAAGCCCGAACCATCCAGACAAATATTTCTGTCAGATGCAGATCTGCATACAGGGATCACTCACGTGTTTGTTTGTTTAACTGTCAGTAAGATGTGGAGATGCAAGCGTAATAGGCAGCAGACTGTAGCCCTTTTGGTAGCCGAGTGTAGCCGTTTCTTCCGTCTTAACTCCTCGCGAATAATTTCATACCCGCTACATTTTTTCTGATGAGGCAGCTCGCAGCTGTTGCGCGTGCGATGCTTTCTGTACACTTACGTATAAAGTTTCCGCTCGATTGAAAACATCTCAAAAGGAAACCTATAAAACCACGAGTTTTCGGTTTCAGTTTCGACTTTCCAGTCTGTCGTCTCGTGTGTTCCAAGGCTTCGAAGACCCAACAGTCGGTGACGGTGAACTTCAACTCATCAGTCACACGATCGACGATGGATAGTCATCACAACTGCAACTGTTCATTGTGATCATTCGATTGCTCGGACTGAACTGCAAGTGACACTATCATCAGTGACACACGGGCTAGAGCAGGACTAGGGAGTCTCAGTCTGCCAGGGCCTGCACCGGGAGTCCCAGTCAGGCCTGCCGGCCATGGCCAGTGCACTGAGCTGTGTCACGTGTGAGTCGCGACTGGCGATGGCGATGGCGCTGGCGTGGGGGTGGGGAGGTGACATAGGTAGAGGAAAATTCTGGAAATGTGGCACGTCATAGAGATAAAGGTCACCAATTGCGCCATCGCCAATTCGCCATGCGGATCGCGATCCGGATGGCCCATCTCCAGATGGTCTGTGACGCTACGTTCAATGCGTTGGCTATGGCTTTGCACACCGGATGCTTTCGTAAGTTACGTTCTCTTCCCGACAAGCGACTTAAAAGGATACAAAGGTTGGTAACTTGAGCTGAATCGTGAATGTGCCAATCTGCTGCGATCATGTGAGTCGCCATAGGAGACGCTCGGCTTACGTCATACGTCCAGACAAGTATGACCTTGCGTTGTGTATATCCTCAGTACACAGGAAGGGGCCGCCATGGGTTGGGAAGTTGAGGTGCTCGGCACTTTTTGACCAATCAAACAGCCTTACAATACTGTCTACGCAGATGTCACCATAGCCTCTAGTTTGTCTCAGCATTCGACTATATAGGCAATGATTCTGCGTCTTCCCTGACGATAGAAAACATGTATTATAATTAGGGACCTGATGATGCAAACGCGCAGATCGTGGACATTATTCTGATATTTGTTTCGACCGTTTTTTTTCCGTGATATGGCCTGCATTATATCGTGGTTTACCCCAATACTCTATCCCGGTCCGCGCTGCAAGGGAACCCTCGCAGCGCCTTCCACTACACTTCTCAAGGTACCATCTCTCTCCCTCCCTCCCTCCCCCTCGCTCGCTCGCTTGCTCGCTCGCGCGCGCCCGCCTTCTCTCTCTCTCTCTCTCTATGTGTGTGTTTATTTGTGAGAATCCTACGGAAGTTAGGGCAAGGCACGGATATGAGCTCAATTTCACGCGGTTGTCGCTGGTGTTCAAACTGCTGCAACCATAATGGTATCGCAACTGCGCAACTTCGAACTCGATTCTCAAAATCAAGCTTCCAGGTATTCTTCAAAGCAGCTTAGGGTTCTTTGCACGCAGGATACTAGGTTCGTGAAGTCCGTATCCCATGTGACTGCGTTTAGACAGGTACGTAACTCTGCGCGGAAGCGCATGTACTCACATCGATTCCTCTTGCTGTCGGATGCTCCACTTATGAAGCTTATGAATTCGAAGACCTAGATAATATGTGGTTATGAGAGGCTTATGCATCCTTAAGAAGCAAAAACACATACTGCAGGGCCAAATCAGATCAAGATCCTCTGCTCGGCTTCCCGCGCCTCGTACGGTGAGCACGCTCTTCCTCTTCCGGGCGAGTTCACGCTTCCCTCGAAATCAGCGCCTCCGCGCGTTGTGAAACTGAAAGTCTTCACTTGCGTTCGGCGCGACTGGAGCTTTCGCCGATACCCTGAAAGATATGTTCGAGGCTTCTAGAAGAAAGGGTTTTAGGTTCCAAACGCGGCAAGGGTACACAAGCGTGCGCAGTGTCCATGTGGTGGGTCTCGGTGGTATTCAAAATTGCAGCGCTTGGGCTGCCGTTCACACGCTGTCCCCTCTGAAACGCTTCTAGGCTACAGGCGTTTAGCCGCTAGGCCTCTTGTGCTGGGATCTCAGCCTCCTCGCCACTAAGCCTCTTGTGCTGGGATCTCAGCAAGCTTCCACGGAGGACGACGCGGCGCCAGGTGGTATCACCAGTAGGCGCCAGACGCCGCCGGGGTCGGGCTCACAGCAAGCGTCCACCGAGGACCACGCGGCGCCAGAGGATATCCCTATTAGTCGGCCGACGGTGCCGCGTGTGACGGATCCTCAGAGCACGGCGACACAAGAGCGGGGCAGGCCTCAGCGGCCTAGCCAGGAGCCGTCGGACGGTGGTCGGATGCCGCACCAACCCGACGACACGAGTGTGCCCCTGGTGCTGTTCGACCTCAACGGCACCCTGATTCACAAATACAAGCCGAAGCGCAAACCGAGCAAGTATGCGGTGCGGCCGGGCGTTCCGTACGCCCTGCACACTTTGCAGAAGCACTTCCGTCTCGGTGCGCCGCCACTCTTTCCCCGCCCCGCGCGTGTGCAGCGCGCGGGCCCGCGGGAAGTCCGCCCTCTGCCCTCATATCAGCAGATGCTCCCGGAATTCTTTACGGATCACACCTCGCTTAGTGTGCTGATGCCAGCGCGCGGTTTCGCGGTGTGTGCACGCACAGGTGTGTACACAAACCGAGACGGTGCCAGCCTGGCCCTCGCGCTGCAGACATTGGACAGCGCAGTCGTGGCACAGTATGGCAAGCCACCCTCATGGGAGATCGTGCTTGACCGAGGTGACCACCCTACGTTGTGAAGTGAAAGAAAACTGGGGCTGGTCAAGTTGTGACGCGGCTCCGGGCTGATCATTTTATGACGCGGCTCCGGGCTGGTCATTTTATGACGCGGCTCCGGGCTGGTCGATTCTTGACGCGGCCCCGGGCTGGCTAATTTATGACGCAGCCTCGGGCTGGTCAATTTATGACACTGGGCTGGTCGATTCAAGATGCGGCCCCGGAGTGGTCAATTTATGACGCAGCCCCGGGCTGATTAATTTATGAGGCAGCCCCGGGCTGGTCAAATTATGACACAGCCCCGAGCTGGTCAAACCGTGACGCGGCCCTGGGCTGGTGAACCCGTGACGCGTCTCTGGGCTGTTGAAACTGTGACGCGGCTCCGAGCTGTTGAAGTTGTGACGCAGCTCCGGGCGGGTGATGTATTGACGCGGCTCTGGGCTGGTGAAACCGTGACCCGGCCCCAGGCTGTTCAAACCGTGACACGTCTCCGGGCTGTTCAAACCGTGACGTCGCTCCGAGCTGGTGAAGTTGTGACGCGGCCCTGGGCTGTTCAAACCGTGACGCGGCTACGAGCTTGTGAAGTTGTGATGCGGCTCCGGGCTGGTGAAGTTGTGACGCGGCTCCGGGCTGTTCAAACGGTGACGCGGCCCCGGGCTGGTGAAGTTGTGACGCAGCCCCGGGCTGGTGAAGTTGTGAAGCAGCTCTGAACCCACAAATTATTTGCCATATCGATTTGAAACAGCAGACCTCGGCTGTTCCCGTCTGTTTATTGTACGCGCAAGCACTTTGTCATGCCGTCACGTATCTGGGGCGTGCTGCTGAGGGATGCCTTGGTAGATGTGTGCAGGGGCCTGCGCGCACCCTCGCCGGTACCGCAGACAGCAGCCCATTCGACCCACCTTCTTGAACGAGGTGCGCGCGCGTCGGCTGATGGCCCGTGGTGCTCTTGTCTACTTCGAGCCAACGCCCAGGCCTGCAGGTGGTGTCTGCATACTGAGATGTTTCCTCATCGTTCATAATTCAGCCTCATCACCGCTGGTGAAACGCCATCTGGCTGCTGATACCCTGCACCGTGCCTTGTACCTTGCACCGTGCATTATACCTTGCACCGTGCCTTGTACCTTGCACCGTGCCTTGTACCTTGCACCGTGCCTTATACCTTGCACCGTGCCTATACTACGTGCCTTGCACCGTGCCTTGCACCTTGCACCGTGCCTTGTACCTGCACCGTGCCGTATACCTTGCACCCGTGCCGTATACCTTGCACCGTGTCTTATACCTTGCACCGTGTCTTATACCTTGCACCGTGCCGTATACCTTGCACCGTGCCGTATACCTTGTAACTGTGCCGTATACCTTGCACCGTGCCTTGTACTTTGCACCGTGCCTTATACCTTGCACTGTGCCTTGTACCTTACCGTGCTGTATACCTTGCATGCACCTTGCCGTATACCTTGCACCGTGCCTTGTACCTTGCACCGTGCCTTATACCTTGCACCGTGCCTTATACCTTGCACCGTGTCTAGCAAATGGAACCAAGTCGCCGGCAGGAGTGGAATCGATTTGCTGGCGCGGGGCTGCCCAAGCACCGGCCTTGAGTGCCATCGAGTGTAATTGATTTGCACCTGGAGGGGGAGAGGGCTGGCTGCACCCGCCCAGCAGGATGGTGAGGAGCCGCAGGCGTTCATGTTCAAGCCGCTGGAGGCGCACTTCGGCAAAGAAGAACTCTGCCGCATCCTTCTCGTCGACGACAGCCACTTTAAGGTGCAGCGCCGCGCCTCCTGCCATGGCGCCATCCTGGCATAGCCACGCCCAAACCCCAAACTGGCACTGCAGTTGGTGACGGTGAGGCCTCTGGGTCCCCCACGGGCAAAATAGGCTGAAGTGTTCATGACTCTGCAACAGGTTGGAGAGTGGCTTGAGTGGGAGTATTTTGTTGGGGGATTGCAGGTGCTCGACGCTGAGAAGTCGAATTTGGTACGTGGCCTGTTGCGGCCCGCCCACTCCTGTCACGCATGCACAGCTGCATCCCTGCCTCCATGTAACCTGCGCAGTGCCCAGGTGGACTGCGACAGGACTTCGCTGTGCGCACTATCCTGATCATGAGGGGTGGACGGGGATATCATTTTATTCCCATACGCAGCTTATTTCTGAAATTGCACGGTGCTCTGAACAGATATCTCAAGGGTGCCACATGTGAAGGATTTCTCAAATAAGCAGCTTGAGATGCTTGGGTCATAGAGTCAGAAGGGCTTCGTGGTGCACAGATGACATTACAGGGTCAACCGGGTTTGGCGGGGGTCGAAGAACAAGGAAGTGCCATCGGGGCTGCGAGGACAACCGGCAGTGTAACCGAGCGGTAAAGGTTCCATTGGGTTCGAGGGGGAGTGAAGATTTACTAGGGTTTGGCGGGGGAAAATATGAGAAATTGTTGGTCTATGTAAGGAAGCATTCCGGTTTAAGAGAGGGAACGAGAGAGGTCTGAGTGATCTGGGTTTCTCGAGTGCCGGTGGCTCATATCCCATGTAAAGGTCACATCCATAAGTTGGAATGGCCTAAGCTCCGGACCAATAGACTCCAAGAGGTGTGGGATTTGGGGTTCGCTACCGCCTCCGATCTGCAAAGTCTTGAGTGGTTCAAGAGCAGGCACCTTGACTTGCTTATATTGAAAACAAGCCCCCACGGGTATTGAAGTGGGATTGTAATAGGGAAATGATAGGGGAGCCATCTACCCTGAATGACTCCACTCTACTCTTCATCCTGCACGAAACCCTCATGGCTCTCTCATATCGTCTGTTCGCCATGTGACCCTAATGATGCTCCTGTGTTATTAGTCCCCCACAAGCCCTCACGACTCTCCCACATCGCCTGTTCACCCTGTGACCCTGATGGCACTGCTATGTCGCTGATCCCCTGTGTAGCATCAATTTGTTGCTCGCCCCTAGCATCTTGACAACTCTGCCCACTCCCTGGCCGCAACTTGGAACCCTAATACCTCTGTAAGTCGGCCCACTCCCTGGCCGCAACTTGGAACCCCAATACCCTTGTAGCTCTGCACACTCCCTGGCCGCAACTGGGAACCCTAATACCTCTGTAACTCTGCCCACTCCCTGGCCACAACTTGGAACCCTAATGCCCTTGTAACTCTGCCCACTCTTTGGCCACAACTTGGAACCCTAATACCCTTGTAGCTCTGCCCACTCCCTGTCCGCAACTTGGAACCCCAATACTCTGTAAGTCGGCCCACTCCCTGGCCGCAACTTGGAACCCTAATACCTCTGTAAGTCGGCACACTCCTGCCCGCAACTTGGAACCCTAATACCTCTGTAAGTCGGCACACTCCCTGGCCACAACTTGGAACCTAGCACCTCTGTAACTCTGCCCACTCCCTGGCCGCAACTTGGAACCCTAATTCCTCTGTAAGCGGCACACTCCCGGCCGCAACTTGGAACTCTAATTCCTCTGTAAGTCGGCACACTCCCTGCCCGCAACTTGGAACCCTAATTCCTCTGTGAGTCGGCAAACTTCCTGGCCGCAACTTGGATCCCTAGCACCTCTGTAAGTCGGCACACTCCCTGCCCGCAACTTGGAACCCTAATTCCTCTGTAAGTCGGCAAACTCCCTGGCTGCAACTTGGAACCCCAATACCACTGTAAGTCGGCACACTCCCTGCCCGCAACTTGGAACCCTAATACCGCTGTAAGTCGGCACACTCCCTGGCCGCAACTTGGAACCCCAATACCTCTGTAAGTCGGCACACTGCCTGGCCGCAACTTCGAACCCAAATGCCTCTGTAAGTCTGCCCACTCCCTGGCCGCAACTTGGAACCCTAATACCCTTGTAACTCTGCCCACTCCCTGGCCACAACTTGGAACCCTAGCACCTCTGTAACTTTGCCCACTCTTAGGCCAGAACTTGGAACCCTAAGATCTCCAAGTCCCTGCCTGCCCAAATCCCTGGTCCCTTCCTTGAACTGTACTGACCCTATCCTGTCATTCGTCCAAGCTTGGCTCTTGACATCTTTGGGGTCCCAAGATCAGGTGCTGGTGCCAACCTGGGACCCCAACAACTTCTTGGACGGCATCCTGGGGGCGCTCACCACGTCTCTGATGGACATGCTCGAGCACGCGGACTCCGGTGATTGGCCCTCTCCATATCTCCGAGAGGATTGCTGGGGAGGCTGAGGGAGCGCGCCTGTATGCGAGAGAGGCGTTCTAGGGAGGCTGAGGGGGCGCGCCTGTATGCGAGAGAGGAGTTCTGGGGAGGCTGAGGGAGCGCGCCTGTATGCTGCACAGGCAACCTTGATGTACGGGACCACAGCGCTGAACTGACTGCTGCAATCAAGAACCCCCGGCAGAGGCCCCCTCTCCGCTGGTTGGTGAAGGTACCGCGGCAAATCCCAGGTGTGCCCTTTAGCTTGCTTGGATCAGGATGCATGCTGAGCTGGCAGACATGACTTGCTGGATATGGGATGTGTGCTGAGCTGGCAGACATGGCTCGGAGCATAGGGGAGGCGTGTTCGGCTGGCAGACATGACTTGGAGTATAGGGGAGGCGCACTGATGTGAGATTGCCGGAATTGCTTGTTTGGCGTGCGGGGGGGGGGCAGATGGCGGCGCGAGGTGGAGGACATCGCCTTCCTGCAGTTCTTTGACCACGAGCGCGCTTCCCCACGGCGGCAAGCCCCCTCCCATCCCCCCACCCCCCCCCCTTTGCTCTTGCAGCATGCTTGGTCCTCTCTAAGTGAGCATCTTCGATTCTCCCCCTCGTGCCCCACCTTTGATTAAGCAATGCAATTAGTTTAATAATTAGGCGCCCTTTTTGACAAAGCCCTCAGGCCGCCCTCTCTTGCCGCCGCTTCGCCTCCTCCTGATGCCTTGCAAAACGGCCCGGAATGGCCTAGCGTGTCAGGGAATGGCCGAGCGTGTCAGGGAATGGCCGAGCGTGTCAGGGAATGGCCTAGCGTGTCTAGCGTGTCAGGGAATGCCGCTTGGCGATGGATACACTGCTTGTTAGCCCTTGACTCTCTCAACACCAGACTGCTGCTGAGGACGGTGATCAAAGCAGTACGGATTTAGATGGGGGATCGTGAAGGGCTGAAGGGTGTGCATGTGGTGAGGGGGGCCTCCACAGAAGTACCCGGAGCTGGCGGTGGCCCAGGCAGAAAAGATACGGACGATTGGCATGCGATCTAAGGGGCCCATCGGCACGCAGTTCCACGAGTTAGCGCACGATCCGATGCAGGCATGGCTGGAGAAGAGGCAGGACGAGGTGCCTCACCTGCTGCGCTGCCGTTGCCCTTCGCCCCGTCCTCTGTCGCGTCCACAACCGGTTAGGCAGAAACCCCCGCGGGATTTCGAATCGTGAAGCTTGCGCGCCTGGTCGCCCACCTGCGCACGATCGCCGCATGGATGGTGGCACTGGTCAGGGATGGTAGACACCTATTAGGGGGGGGTGTATACCTACTCCGCTTTGCTTCGCTCGGATCCTGCCTGTCTAAGGGGTGGTAGATACCTACTCCACGTGGTCTCGCTGGGGTCCCGCCTGTCTTGCCCCTGGGGCCCTGCGCAGGCGTGACTGCCCGCCCCGCCCGTGTGGTCTCACCTACGGAGGAGGTGGGGTGCCCACAGGCACAGCGGACGCTATGTGGGGACCCTCATACCGATTGGTTGAACGTCCAGTACGCCATGCAGGTGAATCCTCGACCCCCTGATGGGTCCGAGCTTCGAGTTGGCGAAACGTTTTGGCAGGGTGGAGCTGTAAGAAGAACCGCAGTCAGGGTCAATGGGGTAGAGGGAGGTGTGCCAGATGAGGGTGAAGAAGAGCATGCTTACGCGAGGATCACCCGGGGGACCTTCGTTTGCGATTCGGACGGAAACGCTTGGCTCAGGGACGCAGGCGAAGGCTGGCATTTAGGGTGTCATTTGGTCTGTCATTTAGGGTGTCACTTGGGGTGTCATTTAGGGTGGAGAGCTCATGCGCGGAAGCAAGGACACGGATGAAACGTAGGGGTGTGAAAGTGAGTGCTGCAGGGCCGAAAGCGCATATGCGTATGCCGATTGTTGCGGGCGGTGGCTGATTGTTTGGGGTGGCGGGTGGCTACAGTTGATGCACGGTTGCCGGGAGCGGTGGGGCGGGCAGCACCAGACCCAAGTGGTCTCCCGGCTCCTGACCCCGGCAAGTTCCCGTGCCCGGGCGCTTCGCAGCTCTGTGCGTCGCATGCCGAGCGCTTGATGGCAGGCAGCACCCTTTGGCCATTGCGTTCGCCTCTCAAATCACCGTGCCGTGCGCAACAGATGGAACGCAATTTCCCGGCCTGTCCACCGGCCTGTCTGTCGCGGGCAGAGTGATCTCTTATGATTGGTGGAACCAAGAGCAGTGCCCACAACCAATCTTTCTTCTGCAGCGCGCGGGAGCCCTTGCCTGCGGCCAGCCATTAATGAAGAGTCGCTCTCTCTCTCTCTCGCCCTCCTCTGCGGAGTGCAGTATGTTCACTCTTTGCATTCATTTTGTTCACTAGAAGTTGGAGCGTAGCGATGTTTTTAACAGCGTCATCCCCCCCCCATGTTGGAACACCTGCAGTATGGACGCTTATCACCGCACATGCTTCTGAGCTTGTCTCAGATGTTTTCCGATGTACCGTCGGCGTGCTTGCCTTTTACTTAGAATATTTTTTTAGCATCACCAGAGGGCTTCTCCCGCGATGCCAGAGAGCGGTGGTCTGCTACAAGAGGTGCCTTAGGGATATCCTTGCGGGGATAGGCCCGGAACCAAACCCTGTGGCCGATGCTACACGGGGTGCTTAGTGCAGGGCTCAGCAACGCAAGGGGCTGCGTGTGGAGGGGTGCGGGTGGGAGGGAGCTGTGGCGATGGCACAGGGGAAGGAGGAGCATGCGCAGCAGGCCCTGGAGGAGGGCAGCTCAGCAGATGGCGTATGGCGATGCTCTGTGCTGTTCCCGGATGGGTGTGCGCTCGAGTATGAAGGACCGGGCCAGGTAACGCGCGGCTATCCGCGTAGCAGAGGTGCTGGGAGGGCGTTGTAGGGGTTCTCCGAGCGCAGTGCAGCGAGCGTGTGGCCGTGCTGCCCTCCGTGGCGTCTAGCATGGGGCACCAGCGTAGGCACACCCTGTGCGTACGCGAATCAAATTTCGAGATCTGAAGTCTTGGATGGCACGGGAGGCAATTTGGATGCTGGCTTTAGCTGCAAGAGATGGGCCAATCGCGCGGACTCTGCGGAAGCAAGCCTGTATCTGCGGAGTGGCGGGCGCATCGCTGTGAGAGACGCTCGAGAGAGCCTCCAGAAGATCAGCGGATGCACCGCGTTGCATAAGTACTCTTGGAGGACGCCCAGCTTGCTGCGGGCAGCGGCATGATTGCGCATCGGAGCGGGAGCTGATGCTGGCAGTGACACGGCTTCGCAAAGGGCGGCCACAGTTACACTCTGTGACAGCGGGGCGGGAGTGCTGAGGACTTGTTCGTGGATGCAGGCGTGGACAGAGCGACGGCTGTTAGTGGCAGCCTCCGCGCGGCTGCAGCGTATGCGCACGGAGACCTCCGACAAGGATGGCGAGGCGCTCCACGATGGTGAGATCTGATCTGTGGTGCACCAGTCGTCTGCATCACTCTGCACATGGGCAGCTGCGCGGTGTGTGGGCCGCACTGGGTATCGATGTGTCGGCATGAACTTTTGCATGTCCTTGTTTTTGCACCACTTCGCGCCGGGTTCGATGAGACCAGGAAGGCGGAGCGGGACAAGTCCACGTGGCGGGTCTCCATTCGTACATTGCGCCCTTCAGATCCAAACCCGACATGACGATGGATTGGGAGGACAGCGGGGCCGAAAGGATGAGGAGGTTGGCGAGCACATGGTGGCAGCGAAGGTCCGGGAGTGTCGGGAGGACGTGGGGTCTGAGAGAATGGCATGGCAACATGACGGATGTGGGAAGGACATGTTGGCTGAGCATTGGCAAGGGATGGGTTGCCCTCTGTGGGGCGGCGCAGGGCCGAACGCGCACCTCACGAGCAATGTGCTCAGAACTCACCGCGTCTGGCTGCACAACTGCTGCATGCAGCTTTGGGGACTTGATGCGCGCTCCAGCTACGAGGCTTCCTTTGTGGACGTGTGCGATGAGTCGGGGGCAATGCGTACCTTATGGTACTGTATAGTGCGGCTCCCAGATGGTCGCCGCTTTGGGGCAGATGTGGGGCCAACAGGCAGCCGAAAGCAGGCAGAGCAACTTGCGGCTGCTGTAGCAGTGTGGCACCTGGTGCACGTGGAGTGATCAGTGCCTGCATATGATTCCTGGCATCTTCATAGAATAGCCGCGCATGGCAGAAGGATCATTGTAGTTGCTGCAGTCTTGCGTGAAATGCATGGACTTTCGCTTTTCAGTCCAGATCTGGCATGGGAGCGGTCACCTCCTTGCATTCAAGTTATGTTGCTTGCCTGAATCTGACTGCGTATGCCACATATTGGAGATCTGATGCACTTGTTCGATATAGATGCAAAATCAAATGAACCTCATGAGTATCCTGATAGTAAACAAGGGATTCTAGCCCTCACGACACATTGGAATTCTTTCGTAAAATGTATGCTGCAAGAAGATAGTTGCCTCTTCCAATTTGTGGAGGAGGTTAGTGACAGTAATGTATCATTGGGTACCGATCCCTGCAATGGCACTCGCCTGCTTGTAAGTTGGACAGATTTATTTGCCATCCGCTATGCTCTCCTTTAATTTACCAGAATGATCGGATTGTAGCCTTCGATTCCCAATTTGCGTAAATCTATACCAAGAATGCCAGCAGCAAGAACGGCGTACGTTCAAAATGTCATTTTCATCATTTATATATATATTCGTATATTCACTTGCCACATCCCCTATAGATTTCATCAAATTCAACTCATTCAAAGGTAAATATTATCGACAAAACGTAGGGCCTAAGTTGGGAGCATGCCAGCAAGAGACATAAAAGTTGGGTGCCCCCAAGCGTTGATGGTCTGCGGGACCCAATTAGATCATTATTGTTACGGTAATTACCGTACTTGCGATCGCAGTTAATTTACATTATTTTGTGTATATCTTTATTATCGTGAATCGCATATGCAGCCTTGTATGCCCCGCTTGCGCCGGGACACGCGTCGTGATTATCACGGTCTAATTTAAGTATATCGGATGCGTCTGTTGGTTGGTGCAAATCGCACAATGCGTGGTGGTAAGCCAGAGTGAATACATTATTATGTCGTATGCTGCATTGCTGTTTGTATTCGTGTGCTGCACTTCCGCCTCATCGATCACAGTATTTGCGCGAGCAGCATGCACACCGCGTACGGAGCAGGGACGATGGCATCATGGTGACTGCTCAATAATTCTCAAGTCGTAAGCTTGCCATACGCTCAGCTTTCAAGTCACACAGAGCTGCTGCCTATAGCAATACATACATAGCATGATGGAGCTAGCTCAAGTGTACTCCTACCTAGAAGTCTCGCTGCTATCGCACATTTTTCAAATTACTGACGGTCCAACGACAGTGGCCACGAGTGAGATATCTTGTCGTTTTGTTTCATTCATTCGTCAATCCTGGCTCACTTTTACACACTTGTGTGTGCAATACACTATTGCGCAACTCCGCTTGTAATACACTTATTAGATTACGACTCCAAAGCCAGGATATGCTGGAAGGTTTGACACATTTTTTAATCCTGAGGGCTTTTCGGAAGTGAGAAACTGACACGCCTGGAACGGGCATCAATATTCCTAGCAAAAGAAATCCTCGCAAAAAAAGACCTCACCAGACCAAAGGATCCCCAAAAGTATCACCAAATGGAGTATACAGCACTCTCGCTGACACAAACAGGGCACACCTCCCCAATTCATGGAAAACGTGTGCAGTTGTAACTACGCCACGATGAAGAAAAGGACGGGTTCCCTGAATTGAGGATATGATCACGAAATTTGCTCATGTAGCCGAACCATTCACTTCCTTTACGATTAATTAACAACAGTGCAAGCTTCAAGGTGTCTTATGACAAAGTGGGTGCTGATGACTGCCAGTAAGTTCACAAAATTGCATTGCAGTTCCAGTCATAGTACGGCAACACATCAAAAGTGCCTCCAACCCGTTGCATCCATTCTCGGCACTCACTTCTCGACATTGTTATGCCATCAAAGTGAGAAATCCATTCACTATCTAGGATGTTTCATTGACAACAAATAGCACATGCCTGTTCCTACTCTCATCGTAATGTGCACAAGCACACTCGTATGTTTGCGTGCAAAAGAGACATCATTGATAAATTCACCCCGAACATTTCAATCATCCGCTCCATAAATGAGCCTTCTGTTTCTGTGATAAATGTGAAAAGCTTGATGTTTCGTTGATGAAAGAAAGTTAATATGCTGATGACGCCATATGAAACGAAACAAATGATCACTAGCCGCCCATCATTTATACTTGGAATTCCAGTTGCTGTTCCAGCCGCTTCCTATCCGTGTCGCACCTGCAACCACATTCAATTGACACGCTCGAGACACTCAGTGACATGGGTGTTGCCATGCTCAGTGACTTTGTAGCAGAAACCCGACTCTACCGAAAGGGTCATCGCGTTAAATACAGCCATGGCAATAATAGGCTGATTTTCAAATTTCTAGGCATGAGTTATTAGTGGTAGCTTTTGAGTTCAAATTTGCCGAAGTATATTCTTGAACTCTGGCATGCATTGCTGTGGCTTTTCTTGTATCCCATGAACCATCAACCTTCCATCATATCAGCACTTGTGCTGCAAACCCTATCTAGCAAGCCTGCACCAGAAATCGCAACACCGCAGTATTCCACTGTGGCATCATGCTTTCCTAGCTGGCCTCTTCATCTCTAATGACCAACCATTCCGATACTAAAGGCACCCATACAGTAAACATTCACCTTTAAGAAAGGCTTATAAGATATCAGCCAGCGCTTGGGGAGGGTGGGGGTGGGTCACAACTTGACGATTGTGGCTGGCTGAATGTAATGGCTTAAGAAGCTCTCCAAAAAAAGAAATTGGGGGGATGCCTGGTGAGCATGTATGTGGGTGTAAAATATTTAAGAATCGTTCCTCGGACAATTCAACTGGCTCACGCTGACTCCCATCTGCGACTGGCACATCCTGTGCTGGAATTTCCATTTCGGCTGAAATTTGCTCCGCAACTCGAAGCCCTTTTCAACTGCCTCAGCTGCTCACGGCTGCCGGAGTCCATTGCTGGCAGTGAACTTCGACTAGCGTTCGCTGGGTGCTATGATGAAGAACCGTATGCCTAGGTCGAGAAGATAAGAAATCAGCTGACTGAGTCAAGAAATTAGGTTTCCGTAATCATCGCGATTTCGTAGGACGCTGGACTGGGGTCACATCTTGACGATCATGGCTGGCTGACCCCATATTTAGAACCGCCTCATAGGTACGCATAGTCCAAACTGCACAAGTTTCCATTAAGCGATTTAGGAAGCGTGTCACCTGAGGCCATTGCAGAGGGCTTTTCTTTACTGGGAACGCGTATCGCCCCTCGATTTGCAGTCGTCATTGCCGCTGTGGCGCTCAGAGTGGATCCAGTCGTTGCCGGGGCATTGGAGCGTGGCACTCCTCCCTCTGCCTTCACCCTATAAACGTATCCCTCAACCCCGAGCCCCTGCTTGCAATAAGCTTACGGGGCGGATCACGTCGTCCAGGATTATTGATGGCACCACTGCTCCGGGTCGTGCCAGTAGCCTGGTGCCTCAATTCCAGCGTGTAAGTGGCAGTGTGATATCTGTGACACCGGATTTTGGGCTGAGGCGAATGCGAAAATGGCCGCCTGAGCATGCCACTTGCTCATGCCGCCCCATGCTCCCAGCTGCTTCGCCGACTTGCACAATACGTTCACGCTTAGTCCTCCTAGGCATTTCACGCTTTGTTGCCGTCGCATCCACAAATGGCAGGCGTGGATCGGAACATGCAAAACATCACCACCGTTGATTCGAAGATGCAAATAGTGAGCACCGCTGCAGGAAGATGTCATGTACGGGCGCACGGGACTGGCTGAGGAAAGAAAGGCAAGCTCACCGCTTATGCGGCGCCAGGCCCGCGCCTGGATGCGGTTTCTCTGCATCCGGCGGTTCAGCCAGCTTGCGCTTCAGCTGCGGAGGGCACATCACCAGGCAGCACCCACGATGTCACGGGCGAGACGTGGATGACGCAAGAGGTGGATGATGCAGAAGGCGTCAGCGTCCGCGCATGAAACATGCCAAACTGCGAGGTGGATGCTCCAGATGCCGCGTGCCTATTTACGAGAATTATATTGTCGCACGTATATCTCTTTCCCCCGCGCGAGATCCCATGCCACTGCCCACTGCTCCTCCAATCACACGCTGATGTGACAAGCTCCCTCAGAGAGGTTTGCTCCGCGGGAGATGCAACAAAATCCGGGTGACAGGTGGCAGTCATACAGAAGGCCGGATGACAGGTGGCATGCATGCGGAAAGCCTGATGACAGGTGAAAGGCATGCGGAAGGCCGGATGACAGGTGACAGGCATGCGGAAGGCCGGATGACAGGTGACAGGCATGCGAAAAACCGGATGACAGGTGACAGGCATGCAGAAAGCCGGGTGACAGGTGACAGGCATGCGGAAAGTCTGTCAGCCGGCGAGGTGCTAAGACGCACCGCCCATCTCTTAGTGTTCTCTCCGGAAGGCACCTCGGGCTCCGGAGCGCATGCAGTCAGCGGCCTGGCAGCCCACATCCAAACCCCCGCGAATGCTCACCTCCCACCGAGGGAAAGCGCATACGCCCGAGGTCCAGGCCCGTCTTTCAAGAAGGCGGTCTGTGCTCACGTCCTGGAGAGCGCGTGGGGCCAGAACCCTAGAAGGCACAGTGGCGGTGGGGGCAACCCACGGAGATGAGGGCGCAGTTGCTACGTCCGCAGGAAACAAGGCCACGTGAGGACCCACCCCTGAGAGGCGAGGGCGGGGCGCCCTGACGGCGTGTCGCGCCAATGGCCATAATCGGATTCTGAAGTTGAAACTGCACCGCAATCGAGTGAGGAACGGGAAGAAGGGGGGGGAGCAGGGGGAGCAGGCTGCAATGAGCATGCAACTGCCGGACCCCCACCTGTCATCGGGCAGAAGTGGGCCGGGTGAAGGGGCCACAGACATCCTGCGAGGCGTTCCTCTGATAGCTCCTAGCCCTGCACCCGGCGCCTCGTCCTCCAAGATCCGCGGCAGGCCCCACTGCGCCCCCCAGCAACCAAGGAGCCACTCTGCCACCTCATTGGGCCGCGCAGGCGGCTGCTGGGAACCCATCCCCGCCGGCCGTGCCACCGCATCCAACTCCCAAGACACTCCATTAATCGCGTCCCGCTTCGCCGGACTCACCCACATCCCCCGGCCCAACTCCATCCAGCCCCTCCATACCGCCAAGCCTCACGAGCGACCGCAACGCCCCCGCAGGCGATCTGATGTTGACAACCACATGCCCTGCACAGGTTGTACACAAGCGCAAGCGGGTGCGCTGTGCTTGGTGAGTGGACTTCCACCATCCGGATGGAGCCCGGGTAATTCATCAAGCACGGCAGAAGGGCCGAAAAGGCCGAAATGTTACGCGCAAGTTTTCCACTTTTCTGCTACAGTACGCGTGCCCAGTGCAACGTCCCACCTTTTCCCAGAGCTGCAGTGCCATTGTGGTGCGAGCGCCGGAGGACAGCTATAGTATAGTGCCGAGATGAAGAGGGCGACTGAAGGGCTGGCGAGATCCGAACGGATCGTAATGGGAAAATGAGTGCTGCTCCCATACGCAACAGCGGTGATGAATTAACTGGGTTTACTATATAGAACGAATGGTGCAGTGTTAGCACAACAATCATTTGTGTCATTTGTGGACGGCGGATTTGATTACCCCTTCGTTCAATTTATGGAAAAAAATTAACAACGTTACGACATCAACACTGAAAAGGAATAACACAAACTGAAATTGAGACATATTTGATTGATGACACTTGCTACAACGCGTCGAAAAGTGTCGCTCGTGACGGTGCACGCTGCTGCAACTGAGCGGACTCGGAGAAGCGGAGGAAGGCAGATGCGGGCGCACCTTGCCCGGGGTGGCCGTGGAGAGCGCCCTCCGCTTCTTCCGGATAGGGGAGGGTGCGGTCGCCATGACGGAGTTCAGAGGAGTTGCCGATTCGGCCTCCTTGGGTTTGGAGAATGGAGAAGCGGCCGCCGTGAGCGAGGGGTGGGGTGTGACAGGTACGATGGGGTTGGCGGGGGGTGCAGGGGCTACGACAAGGTTAGGGGGAGGTGCGGCGGGCACGATAAGGTTGGGCGGCGGTGCGGCATCTTCGACTGGCATTGAGGAGTGGGGAGGCTTCGCAACAGTCGTGGCTGCCGTGGGTGAGATGTCCGCCATTGACGAGGTCCCAAACTCGAAGGCGACGCGGCCCCCTCGTGGATCTCCGGTGACAGCTGGCGGCGCAAGGCCGGTGTAGCGCGCCACGCTGGTGCAGCCCGAGGTGCTCCACGCGGGACTGTTCCGCAGCTCGCGGACTCGCTCCTCGAGCGCCTCTCGGCTCCGCCTCTCCTCCTGCAACCAAGCCATACAACGCACAATCTCCTTTACTAGTCTGATGTGAGTCAGGGGAACTCCAGTGCCCCTCATGGGGCATCTCCTTGCATCGACTACCCAACATCAGCGGTCACGCCCGCGCGGGCGCACCTCAAGCTGTTGCTTCAGAGCAGACGCCTCGGTGGAAGTTTGCGCCTTCTCCGCCTGAAGCTCCTCGACCTTCTTCTGTGCCGCCGACAGATCCTGCAAATTCGTCGTAAGCATAGATATCCCCCACAGCGACATCCCATCAGCAACAACCCACTTCTGATGGGGCATCTCCTTGCATTGACTACCCAACATCAGCGGTCACGCCCGCGAGGGCGCACCTCAAGCTGTTGCTTCAGAGCAGACGCCACGATGGAAGTTTGCGCCTTCTCCGCCTGAAGCTCCTCGACCTTCTTCTGTGCCGCCGACAGATCCTGCAAGTGCATCGTCAGCGACATCCCATCAGCAACAACTCGGCAGCCTGCGCGCCATCCATTGCTCTCATAGTCGGTGGAGAGCAAATGCCAAAGTCCATAGAAAGATAAGAAAAGGTTTTTGGTCTTCAGGGGCGGGGGGGTCCACTGGCTGTCCGTAGGGGTCAAAAACGCTCAATTTGGTCACTTAGGGCTCCAAAAACGCCGTTTTTGGAGGTCACCAGTGTCAAATCTTGCGCAGGATGTACAAGTGTTAAGTGTTCACCAGGACCTGTAAGTATTGGATGACTGGTCAAGACTGGTACACTACCGGCCTAAATTGGAGTTTTGACACCCATGGACCCCCCTTGATGCCCCAGGCAGTACACCCAAACTTTTGAAGACTTTTTCTGGCCCCTTGGAAAAATATCCAATTAACAACACCTTCTTACCGGGACAGGCCCACAAATATCCCATTACCACGGGCACAAATCGCCCTTTTGCATCCAAAACCCTCATCGGAACCTTGGTGCGAAAAGTAGTGTGGCCCACTACAGTGAACCTCCCATGTGACCATTGGGGAATGGTTTATAACGGTCATATCTTGAGAATACCGGCCCGGCAAACCCCCGCGTCCCCTTTTTGGCCCCATTTCGCCCTATGGGCATGTGTGTGGGTGTGTTTCCCAGGGACGAGCATTCCCACGGCGCCTGATGGAGCGCACATGCTTCACGGCCTGCCACCCACCACGCCAGCCTCCTTAACCACCCGTGTGCCAGCCTACCCAGGTAGCCCGGTGCGTGAGTTGGGAGTCATCGCCACAGGCCCTGGGTACGGACAAACGCAAGGCGTGCACAGCGCAAGGCGCGGGGTGCACGCACGAGCTTCATTTGGCCGGAGCCGCCATCGGCGTGGCGCTTTGCTGGGCCTGCAACCAACCCCCATGCCCCCGTCTCAAGACCCCCTGCTATCTGCGGGTGCAGGCTGACTCCATCGCCCTTTGGATGCATTCCGCGGCATGGAGAGACACCGGTTGTACCCCAGGACCGATGCTCTCGCCACTCCTGGCCACAGCCATGCACGCCAGCATCTTCGATACTGTCCAAGTGGCATCTACAAGTGCTTGCCGGGACTGCCGCGCTACTGGTGGTACAGTGCTCGAGCGTGGATGGACGGCCGGGAATCTCAGAGGCACTGCTGTCTGTCCTTCGACTGCGCCCCTTCCGCCCTCACCCAGCAGGCCGGATCCAAGCTTCTCGAGGGCCGAGGCTCACACAGGTTAAGAGAAGCACATTGCCTCGCGGCGTGCTCTCAGATCCGACCAGTGCAGGCAGCCCGCGGTGTTTCCAAGGATACATTTATCTCCACCTGTTCAGGAGCCGGTGTTAGGAGCGGCGGGTGTCCCTGAAGCTCGGGCTGCCTGAAGGCGAGGCTGAATGATGGAGATTCCCTCGCAGCGCGGCGTGTGTCAAGGAGTTCACCGGTCAAATCCAGGACTGCACTACGGGCCAAGAACGACGTGGTGACGCAGCCGGAAGCCGGCCGGCAAGTGCATCGCTCCTAGCAACTGGTGAGCTCGACCAAGCGGGACGCGCCGAGGGTCTCGGCACGGGCGCACCCGTGTCCACCGCCTTGGCGCGCGCGGCAAAGTTGAGAGAGCACAGAGTCTCCGCCGCGTCCGGGAGCGCCGGACTCGCTTGCACGAACATCAGCGTCTTGGCGTCGCCCCCGAGGGAATCCTGCAGCAGCTGGGTCAGCCTGCGCAATGCAGCAACCCGCCGCAACCCTCACCAGTGACTCCCCTCCTGGGATGGGAGCCCCGTTCCGCCGAGCTGTGGCCCTCGTGCCGTAATGCCCGCATCGCATGCAGCCGGGAGGGCGCGCAGAGAAGGGGGCGGACTTGGAATTGCGGTACGGGATGTGCGCGCTCTTGCTGGAGAGCGCCGCGATGCAGTCCCCAAGAGCTGACCCGCACACACCTCCCGATTGGCTCTTCAGTTCCACGTGTATACTCCTGCTGGCCCCGAGCCATATCAACCCCTAGCAGCCGGACTGCAGGAGCGGACAACAAGTTCCAGACGCATCGCACGAGTCTGCCCAGAGCAGCAACCCTGACCTTCAGGCATCAGACATGCCCGGTCAACCCTGACCTTCAGGCATGCCTGGTCAAGATAAGCCATGTGTCAACAAACGATAGTTTTCAAACAAGCTGCAGTTTGACTGAAGGGTTTGGCACGCGTCCTCTGGCTGTGTAGCAGCCGGCAGGCCCTTGCATGGGGAGAGCCGCCTCGAGGCACCCGGTGTCCGCGCATCCCCACAGAGAGGGCGTCCCGCACCTGAGAGCGACTTGTTGATATGCTGTGCCTCCTTGAGGCGTTGCCCGGAGGCCTCGGTGCGAGACAGTCGCTCGCTGCCAGCCAAGTCCACGAGCCACAGCTTCGCGCTCGTGCGCTCGCCCTGCATCGACGGTGCCCCCCCTCAGCATCGCAGTGAGTGCACTGAAACACCCCTCCGCTCACACCCACCTGAGAGAGCACTCTGCACTCACCGATGGCACAGGAGCGGACCAAAACCCTCAACCCTCGAGGGTGAGCAGCCACAGATTGGCGCGATGCGGGAAGCGCTGGAAAGACAATCTGCATCAGTGGATTCCGTGGTGGGCAAGAAGCGGGGTAACTCTCAGACTCTCAGCAAGTGCGGCACCCACATCCGGCACAGGCGCACTGCGAGACGCGCGGGACCAGTTCCGTGGGGGAGGGGATGGGGGGGACAAGTTCCATGGGGGGGTGCATACTGAGAGCCTGTGGTGAGCCGAGACCCGGACGCGGAGCAAGCAGTGGCTGCGGGAGCTCGCGCGGTTGCCGCGGTGGCGCCCGTCGCACGTGCCTTCATGCCCCTCTCAAACAGCGTCCGGACCTGATTGCGCCCCCCCATCTCTAAGCGCCTGCACATGAGGCGCCTTCTTACGGTGCCCGGTTTCCGCACCTTGAGCGAATATGCCTCCTGCACCATGCTGATGCGCGGGACCTGGGCCCAACAGGGGAACGCCGGAGATCCCACTCGCGCCTCCCTTCGCGCCACCAGCGCACGCGCCGCCTCTCTACGTCACGGCGCTGTGGGAACACGCGGCGTAATTTCCATCGACGCGCGCTTCCACTGCAAAGCCGTCACAGGCATCGCTGGCCCGCCACGGACATGTGCGGCAAGCAAAGCCTGGAGCCCCTCATATCAGCTGCGTAGTGGCGGAGGGGCGGTTAGTGGGTATGTGGCCTTCCCGGTGGGTGCGGACCTCCTCCATACCCCCCTGCAGTGGGCCCACTTCTTGCAAGCCTTGCACCTCTCCGTTGCCCTGCGCGCCGCAATGCCACGTCAGAGCACACGCGCTTGCCATCGCCATTGCCCATGCCGTAACGTGCTTCACTCCTCCAAGCCCCCCACACAAGCTCCACCGCCTTCACTCCTCCCGGGCCCCCACACAAGCTCCACCGCCACGCACAGGCCACGTGGCCCAGGCGCACTGCGAGCCACCAGGGGACACGGATGGCTCTGGGAGCAGACATTCTGGTGCCTCCAGCCAAAAGGCAACCCCTGCGGATGACACCTGGCAGCTTACCTGGCGCACTTCCAGCTTGCAGGGCTTGTCATCCCTCGGCAACAGGTCGCGGAGCTGCATATCCCCACACCCCACGTTCCAGGTCCCACGCCCCAGCCCTTTGGTGTTGACCAGCAGCCATCCCCACTGCGGCATCAGGCAAAGCTTTGGAGCACGCCGCGCAGGCCCGGGGACCGCCAGGGGGACCGGTGATGGTCGCACACAGCGACTGCAGAAGCGGGACGCCGCGCCAACACCACATCGCCACGCCGCGCCAACACCACATCGCCACGCCGAGACAGCCTGCAGTCAACCTGCAATTGACGGAGATTGGGACGCCTGCACGAGCGTTCAAAGGCGAGGCCGGATTTGACACATGCCAGCTAGGCGTCCAGTCGGCTGGCATGTCCAGAGGAGACGGATGATGCGAGAGGATCCCCGCGGGAGAGGCCGACATGCCCCACCTGCTCATTGTACACCTCCAGCATGCTTACGTGGAAGCTGTACTCGACCTGTGATGCTACCCCCCTCCCGCTTGAGGCCCAGCACGGTCTGATTCAGGGTCGCTCGAGGCGTATTCGACTGCGCAGCATTACCAACGCGAGGGCCCGCCATCGCTGTGCGTGCGCGCGCGGCTGCCTCTGGGGCGCACCTCCTGCTGGCGCTCCTCCGCCCGGGAGAAGAGCGCCTCCAGAGTCCGCGCGTTCACCCCACGTGAGTCCCCGGAGGCGGAGCCCCAGATGGTGTATGTTTTTCCTGTGCCGGTCTGCCCACGTCCCATAGCATCGCTGTCATTCCCTGTGCCTGTCATCACAGTCATTCTTTGTGCCTGTTATCACGCTCATTCTCTGTGTCTGTCATCACTGGCATTCCACGTGCCTATCACCCCTGTCATTCCCCGTGCCTGTCACCACCGTCATTGACCCAGTGCCTGTCATCACCGTCATTCCCTGTGCCTGTCATCACCGTCATTCCCTGTGCCTGTCATCACCATCATTCCCGTGCCTGCGGCCTACCCTCAACCATTCTTATACATGGCGACTATGCGGCCTATCCTCGGACGTATAATCCCGCGGCTGCCTGCTGCTCTACGCGGGCTGCCCGCCTCACGCAGCCCCCTTTATCACCGTTCAAAACCAGGGCAAGTTGCATCTTTTGGGGGTTCCAGGCGGCCCCCCGTGGGTCCCCTCACCTGACCGTACGCAAGGATGCAGGTGTTATATCCATCGAGTACGGATGTCACCACCGGAGCGGCGTCCTGGAACACCTCAGCCTGTGTGGACTGCCGGCGCACGCACCCCCGCTGCGAGCTCACTTCAGCACCGATGACATGACATCCGGTAGGGCGCATGCACTCACGGTTTGCTGGCACTGGCATGGGCATTGGCGCCCGTGAGCACGGCTCCTGCCTCCGTGCTTCTGCGCTCTGCCAGCGGGGCGCACCTCCGGAGGATATATGCGATCGAAGTGAAAGCGCCGCAGCACCTCCTTCTTGCTGGCAGCGCTGGCACCTGTCCGCAGACTGAGCTCGCTGCGCCGCTGTGGGTCGAATGTTATTGCCGAATCATCACCAGCGTGCATCTGCATCTCAGCCAACCCCTCTCTCTAAGTATCCTACACCTTGTCTCATGGGCGCCAGATGAGCGGTGGGCATCGCCCCACAGCAGCCCCGCTTGATGAGGGCGGAGGCCTCAGATTCTAGCGCCCTTGAGAAAATGTGCGTTAATGCTGCGGCTTTCTCCGAACTGAACGATCCCTAGGCAGCCCCAGAGGTGAAGGAACGTTTACCTCAGCTGAGGATAGCGGTCGGCACCGGCAAAACACTCGGATGTTACCACGCATTTCCATCAGCTCGTTGTACAAGTGTCGCCGTTGATGCGCTTCGTCCAAGTACCTGCAGCCAGCCGCACCAGCGCAGGTGGCGCATTCAACGACAAGGCGGGAAACACGCGCGTGCAACGGTGCGGCACAATAAGCTCCGAGCAACGCAACCGGGATGACAGGCCACGCCTGCCGCAACAGGCATGGCAGGCCACGCTCGCCGCAACCGGGATGACAGGCCACGCCCGCCGCAACCGGGCTGCGCCTATTGCCGCATGAGTCTTGCCTTGACCGAGCGCTGATTGGTTATGCGCCTTTAGACTGCCACCTTGGGCCCCTCCCTCGGACCACCGCCTCGGGCCTGAGCTTCACCTTTGCTTCAGTGCTGCGTGCTCGGTCGAAAGCTGTTCGACGGTGGTGAGCAGCTGCCGCTGGGAACTGCTCGCATCCTGAGCCGTGGGCGAAGCGATGCTCTCCCTTGAGATCAGGGCCGTTGCTGACGTCACCTGCGCATGGAGTGCCTGCGCGAATGCCCAGTACTCGCGTGGCCACTCCGTCCTTCAGAAGTGAAGGGTGAGGGAGGGGTGATGACATGCACAAGAGGGGCAGGTTCAGCTGACAGCCGGGGAGCTCGGTCAAACATCGTGCTTTGCTGATCACGGGACTGCGGGCTCGATTCGCCTCTGACCAGTCCGCATAGGACTAAGGGAGAGGTGCGCAGCGGGTGCTGTGGTCAGGCGCGACAGGCGAAGTGCATGGTGCCAAGAGTAGCGCCAAGAGCATGGAGGTGGGTTCAATGTACGCGGCGCACCTGCAGCTCGGTGGAGAGGCTGGTCACCAGGGCCTCGAGCTCCGCCTTGCGCACCTCGCCACTTTCCAACTTGGCGACAAGTGACGCATGGTCGCCTTGCATATGTGACAGCTGGGACCGCGCCGATGCTGCTTCGTCCCGCGCGGCCACCGCCTCTTGACCGAAAACGGCAGCTTCGTCCCGCGCTGTGGTGAGCCGCTCGGACATGGCGGCACACTCCACGCGGGCCTCCTCCACCCGGGCCTCCTCCTCCCGACCGCAGGGCTGCGCCACCTCGAGTGACTCCCGGGCAACGATTGCCTCACGTTGCGCCAGCATCAGCTCCTGCAGCCAAATTGGGGCATCGATGAGAGATTACACGCCCATAGCTGTAGGAGGGGGATGTGTGAGTGGATCACTGGTGCATTGCCTTCATTCATTACTACAATGTCAAAGCTTCTCCCGCTGTAAGCCCAGCGGCCCAACCTGCAAAGTGAGGCGTGGACACAAGGAGGTGAGAAGGGAACTTGAAGGCGCTTTGATGTATGCCAGGGACTAGAAGCTGGCCACACGGCTGCCTGCGCTTCTCGGTCGTTCATGAGATATTCAACTTCCCACCCGCTGTATCAGAGCGGCAGTGGCCCGTGCGCCACAGGCCGGCACAGGCGATGGAAGGCACACTTGGGTGGCTCTTTCGATGCGTTTCGGCTGTGATAGGAGCCGCGGAACTGCCAAACTGAGGGGAGAGGGTTTCGGCTGTGATAGGAGCCGCGGAACTGCCAAACTGAGGGGAGAGGGTTTCGGCAAGCATAATTATAGCACCTGCTGCACCACGCTGAGCTCCTTCTTCGCGACGTCAGCCTCCTCCTGTGCTTCTCTGGCGGCCTGTCGCAGCTCCTCGGACTTCTGCGCCGCTTCCCGCGCTACGTCCCGTTCCCCCCACGCCACCGCCACCTGTTGCCGCAACCGCGACGCCGCTTCCTGCGCCGCTGCCACCTTCTCCTGCCCCCCGGCTGCCGTGCGTTGTGCTATGACTGCCTGCTGTCGTGCTGTGGCAGCCTCCTCCTGTGCAGCGGCTCCCTGTAGCCGAGCCTCGCTCGCCTCAACCTCGGCGGTCGCCAGTTTCTCAGACAAAGATTGAGCTTTCTGCCGTGTCGCATTTGCTTCATCCTCCGCGTTCTTCGCCTCAACCTCGGCGGTCGCCAGCTTCTCAGACAAAGATTGAACGTTCTGCCGTGTCGCATTCGCTTCATCCTCCGCCTTCTTCAGCTTCTCCCGCAACGTTTCCGCTTCTTGCCGAGCCACGGCGGCTTCTTGCTGCACAGCCTCCATCTCCTGCACCGCCAGCGTGGATTTCGCATCCAAGTCCTTGGCCGCCGCCCCCTGGGAGCGGCTCTCCAGGGCGCGCACGAGCAAGCGCACGCGCTGCCGCTCCTGCTCGTAACGGCTGGTCTGCTCCTCCAACTGCTGAGCCGCCACCGCCACGGAGCGCTCCAGCTCGGCGACGTGCGCGCGCAGTCCCGCCTCGTCGCCCTGCTTTGAAATCATGCCACAGTCCTCTCATACATTCCTCTGCCACTCAGGATTCGTGTTGTTGCAATCCTCAGGTGGTTCTTTGCGGCCGTGCTTAGTGGCGCTAGCAGGGAGCTTTCGGAAGAATTTCACAACACAGAATAGCTCGACGACGGCATGAAGTACGCGAAAGCAACGTGCGCATGACCCGGCTCTTGCAGAGAGGCACAGGTCTTTGAGGCGATGCGCATCCGCAAGCGTTCACTTGTTTCGTCAAGGGATCGAACACAAAGAACAAAAGCGACAATACCTGCAGAAGAGGTGCACCTGCCGTGGTAAGCGGATCAACTCTGACAACGTCACCTGGCAACACAGTCGGGAGAACACCATCAGAACCCCCGGGGTTTATTGAGAATTTGGCTCTTTGCCAGGTGGGGCAGCGCTCGCATAAAAATGAACAGGTGTACATGGTGCAATACACTCTATCTGCCTGAGCGTGTTCCTCCTGGAAGGCATGAACAGCCTGCACCACGCGACTGGCACGCAAGGCTTGAACAGCCTGCACCACGGGACTGGCACGCAAGGCTTGAACAGCCTGCACCCCGCGATTGGCACGCAAGGCTTGAACAGCCTACACCACGCGACTGGCACGCAAGGCTTGAACAGCCTGCACCACGCGACTGGCACGCAAGGCTTGAACAGCCTAGCTTGAACAGCCTGCACCACGCGACTGGCACGCAAGGCTTGAACAGCCTGCACCACGGGACTGGCACGCAAGGCTTGAACAGCCTGCACCCCGCGATTGGCACGCAAGGCTTGAACAGCCTGCACCACGCGACTGGCACGCAAGGCTTGAACAGCCTGCACCATGCGACTGGCACGCAAGGCTTGAACAGCCTGGACCACGCGAATGGCGCGCAAGGCTCCCCAGATGGAACGGCAGTGACTCCAGACTTTTTACGACAATCGACCTGCCGTAGAAGTACATGACAAGTCACGGGATCAATTCGTCCCCGCCTGAGCGGAAGACTACCGATGCACATTGTGGATTATATTTTCCTCACGGATTTCCCACGCGAATTGAAAGATGTGGGAAGGCAAAAGTAACCTGCAGAGTTCGAGTCTTGGTGAGGCGCTGGACTTTCAGTCGGATGTGCTCCAGAGTCTGCTGTAACTGACTTCGGGAAGAGCAGATCAGCAGAAGGTTTATGAAAGCTCCTGTGGGGAGAGCTTGTTTTACGGTACCCCTTGACGTCTTCGCGGGCAGAGATTCTCTGCTTGTCTCTTTCGGGAGATGGCGCGCTCCACATATCCACACGCGATATATTTGTTGTGGCTTGAAGCGGCATTCTTCCTGTACGAAAAAAATCAGAGACAGAGTGACGTTAATGGGTAATTGCACAGTTTCTATTTTGAAACAGGCACGATAGTCTTCGAGGAGGAGCCTTACGTCGGAGAGCGTTGTTTTCGAGAGTGTCCTCCATATCCCTACGGTCTATGAGTGAATGACCAACTACTCACTTGCTTCAATTCGCCGGGCATGAACACACTATCACTAAAAGTCTTCCTGAACTCAATTGGATACTCTTTGTCTCAGTCATCGGAGCACATTCTTGCACGCGAGATGGTGACGCTTACAATATTTGCAGTAATTATTGCAGCACCAAACGAAAGCCAGCAGCAGAACGAGAACGGGTAGTTTCATACCGTCATCCGATCGGCACATCACGTTCACGATCATAGTGTAGGCCAAGCGAAGGGCAAGCCGCGCTGGACATGCGATGGCGCTGGCGCTGGCGCTGGCGATCCGATGGACGATTCCGATCCCGTGAACCGTTGCGCTGTGTTGCATGTTGATGTTGCGCCGCGTCGATCGTCATCGTGTCATCGTGTCATCGCATCGTGTTCGGAGGCTCCAAAAGCAACCGGTATCCGGTACCAGCACACATTTCCAGATGGTCCAAACCTTGAATTATAATGAACCGTCAGATCCCCGAAATTTAGAAAACTGAAATCTGAACGATTTCTTTAAAGATGTTTGTCGATATCGGTTTTGTCACGTAGGCAGATACGAGATAGGACAACATCTTACCGTTAAACTCACCCCAATGGAGGAGATGAACGATTTATTAATTATCTCATAATCTATTATCCTTCCTTTCTTTCCCGATATGTAGAGGCGCAGGCGTGCCGCTGCCGCTGCCGTTGGGTCTGGAGGAGCTCGACCACAACATGCATCTCCGGCTTTCACAACCGAACGGAATCAAGCAGCCAATAACAGAGCTGTCCTGTGATTAAACTCGCCGGCCGAGGTCACTGATTCCCGGCCCAAGGAGTCAAGCCAAGGGTCCGGTGACAGCGTGACACAGTGCAACTCTCGTCTGCAACAGCATAGGTGTTTATATTAGATCCGATGTGGACGTCCGCTCGTTCAAGTTGAAAGGTTCCTATTGGCTATGTTCACTAAGGTTTTCCATCGTCGATCAATATAGACCAGATGGGTGAGAAACCCTTTCTCAGAGTCAGATATTATCTCGAGTTCTGGACCATCCCAGCATCCGAGCGAGCATCCAGCATGCAGAACGAGAAGTTCCGCCGCCTCATAATGGATGGAATTTGCCTCTTCACCAGCAAGCGATAGAGTCCAGCAAGACGCATCGTGCGCTCATCCATCATTCCCCGTGTCCCCGATAAAGGATAGCGCTTTGCACTCCGAAGATACAACAAATGCGGGTGCTTTTGGTGCTGTGAGAGAATTAAAGAGCATACTTTGTTACGGTTTTGAAGGGCCATCACATTATTTCTCCATGTTCATATGAGATCATGCATCTTCACATATGAAACTCTACGCTACAGGATGAGCCTTCGTTCTGCCAGTACACAGATTCATTTAAATTCGCGAGCAGCCTAACTCAATAAACAAAATGTTTTCGATGGCACCTGTGAGTAAAGTGAAGATATCCGGTGCATTCGCCTGCAAGTACCAGACATTGGGTCAATTCAGGAACAAAGGTTTAAGACGAAGTGCAAATCCTGCACTCCGACCTCATACACGCAAGGTACGCATCTCAGCTGCCAAACAGGCCGACGCGGAAACGTCGGCTGCCGACACCAAAAGTAATACCGCGCAACAGGCCAGCGTCTTCAGAAAGTTCGCTGAAAAATTCGTGAAACAAAAGCCTCTGTGCGAAAAACAAATTACGTATGCGCAACTGCTGGAGTACCTCCAAAACAAGCGTATCATCAACTTGTCTATATACGACGAGGGCAAAGAGGCGATAGGTGAGCATAGTCACTGTGGAAAGATTTGCGTGTAGCTCTTTTTGTAGCTACTTTTTGGACTTGATTTGGAAAAAAATATCTTCCCGCTCACCAATTCCCCTCGGGCCCTTCGACTCTTGGCAGCCGAAGTATGTGTGCCAGGTTACGAGGACGAACCAGAAGAGTCTCGGGAGGCCCAGTATTTCAACTGTATGCTCCCTGGCGATTACCACCAGGAGGTGTTGAAGCTCGCTAAGGAGGTGCGGTTGAAATTATTTTTTTGGGATCACTGGCTTTGAATACGCTAGGAGATCTGCACACGCTTTCGGGAAAGAGTCTGCTGTGAGTCTTGGGCATAAAGGGCATCAAACGCTCAGAGCTATTCTCACACCAGATAGGCTATGTTGGACAGGCGAACAGCAAGGACGCTGGACCGGATAGAGGCAACTGTGTGTGCCAATTGGTGTATGTCGATCCGATGTCCATGTATCCACCAATCGTGGGAAAGGTACAGCCGCCTACGTATGTGTTTTCAGCTCGTCGGATTCTGGCTCTTCACTTCGCCGATTTGATCAAACAATCCTTTTTCGTCTAGGCTCACACATTCGGTCCTGTTCGGGGGCGCGCAGACCGCGATGCAGGTTTTGCCAATCGGGGCGTTCTGGCTTTTTCGCACAACTCTTTCGGTTGTGGAGTTTGTCAAGCGGGGCGGGGAGCCCAAGAAAACTGCTAGGATGAAAGTGGCGGAGGCCTTGGGCGCAACCCGTGCAACAGAAGTGGACACAAACACGACAGGGGTCCTGTTCAGTGACGTTGCTGGAGTTGATCATGCAGTGGTTCAGTTTCAGGAGATCATTGACATCATGCTGGGAGATCCGCGGTACAAGGATATTGGCGCCACCCTTCCAAAAGGCGTCTTATTAGAGGGTCCCCCTGGCACAGGCAAAACACTTCTGGCGAAAGCAGTCGCCGGTGAAGCTGGCGTGCCGTTCTTTTCGGCCAATGGTTCGGAATTCGTGGAAATGTTCGTGGGTGTGGCAGCGGCACGTGTACGTGACTTATTCAAAAAAGCTCGCGCCAGCACTCCCGCCATAGTATTCATAGGTGCCCCGTCGAATACCCCCCACGCACCGCCCCGAATCCACGGTTCCTTCCGCATACTTCAACGGTTACTAACTATGCCGATACGTCTTAGCACGCGCCGTTTTTGAGTTCTACGGTACCCTTGATAATTATTGGCAATTTCCGCATAGCCCGCTCCACATATCAACACGAAACTGTGTCAGGGCTTGGCCTTGTTCGGACTTCCCTTGCGCCTATTTCGTGTGGAGAGGTGCTATTCCTTTCGGTCCAACTGCTGTGTTTGCCTCCTAACAGATGAAATTGATACTATCGGCCGGGCAAGGGGTAAAACTTCGGGACCTGACAACGACGAGAGGGAGCAAGGTCTGCTGCAACTGCTGGTCGAGATGGACGGCTTCTCCACGAAGGACGAAAAGGTGCACAAAGCGCCCCTCAAGAGGACACGCATCTCCCCTTGCTCGCAAGCGTGTGCAGGTGCACAGCCGACGAAAGTAGACGCGGTATTCCGAATTCGGACTCCTCGGTTTGTAGCATACCTCTACGGTAATACAAGGCACGCTCACGTGAAGCGCCGCAGCGACTCCCGTGTTACTCTGTTTCTTTTAACGTCTTAAACCCAAGATAGCGCTATTTGTCCGCAGGGCGATGCTGGGGTGAGCTGCTTGAGTTTCTAAACTTCTAAGTACCTTTTCCACCGACTGACTGGTCCCGCTCACACTCACACGCGGCCACACTCCCGCCTTCTCCTCATAGCGTTTCTCGAAGCAGAATGCGTGCGCTGCTAATCTGTTTTCGTGATGTGCAGGTTCTTGTCATCGGCGCCACAAATCTGAGGAGCACGCTGGATCCTGCGCTTTTACGAGCCGGTCGCTTCGATCGCATATGTACCCTCGGCTTACCTTCCATGGTGAACCGCTTGCGTATTCTGCAGGTACGGAGGCAAGCTGCCAAATCTAATATGCTGAGCCCCGAGATCGCTTACCAAGGACTAAAACCTGCAGTGATTGGTGGATCCTGTCAGCGATCGCGCACCGTCTCGCTGCTATACTATAGTGCGCGGCTATAGTTTTCTCAGTAACAGTAAGGGCTCAGCGTGAGATGCTCAAGGCCGCGATAAGGGGATATGCTTCTGAAGGCGAGAATTATGTGTACAGGTGCACGCTCGCGGCAAGCTAATATGTAGAGATGGTGATGAAGATTATGAAACCGATGCGCTGCTAAGCCGCACCGCAGAGCTGACTGTGGGCTACAGCGGAGCGGAGCTGGCGAATCTGCTGAACGAGGCGGCCATCATCGCCGTGCGCCGTGAGAAGCCCGAGATCGGGATGTCCGAGCTCGAGGTGGCTATGGAGAAGATGAAGCTTGGGCTTGCGCGGCCCCCTCTGGAGGCGACGGACGAAAAGCGAAAGGTGGCATACGTGGAGGCCGGGCGAGCAGTCCTCATCACAGCGAACTCCCCGGCGGTCCCTGACGTGCTGCAGGTGCGCGCTGCCTCGAAACCGCTTTCACCTCAACCCGGCTCTCGCGCGGAGGGACGTGCTGCAGGTGCCCGGCTCTCGCGCGGAGGGACGCGCTGCAGGTGCCCGGCTCTCGCGCGGAGGGACGTGCTGCAGGTGCCCGGCTCTCGCGCGGAGGGACGCGCTGCAGGTGCCCGGCTCTCGCGCGGAGGGACGCGCTGCAGGTGCCCGGAGGGTGCTTTCCCTTGGACAAGCTGGCTGTCGCTGCCCACTTGGAGTGCACAAAAGGCGCTCACCGGGTTTTCGTGTTTGCGTTTGTGGAGCTTGCGCGATCGAGTGGCTTCCCGAGGCCTGCCCGCGGTCGGCCGTACTCCACGCGATCGAGCGGTTGTTAGGTTTCATTTCCTTCAGGACCACGTCGGGGAGCCACGCACCGTTCAAAGAGAACGGCAGTAAGTGAGGATTCGCGGCGCAGAAAGGCACTAACAACTGTGCGGAGCGCAGGTGTCCGTGCAACCTCGGGGAAATAGGGTGTCTCATGTGGCCACGGTGCCAAAGGAGCGGGACGGCGCCACGGATGTCCAAAGTTATGACGACTACATTCGCTTGATGAGCATCGCGTTGGCTGGTCGTGCTACCGAAGAGGTGAGCCGCCCCGTGGTGCCTGCTGCATGTATTTGGCGGCATATGTACTTTGCATTTTCACCATGGAAGGCTGTGGGGCCACGTTACTTACAGCTATACGGTCCTCGTGTCGCAGGTGGTGCAAGGAAAGATGGGAGTCACCTTGCTCACCTCCCCCGAGCTGGCGGAGGTGACGCAAATGGCGGTGAGGCTCGTCAGCCAGAGCGGTCTTCACCCAGACTTCGAGACTCTTGTCTTCGAAGAGGAAGATTTGATGTCGTACGCGCCCGCTCACCATTCACCTGCTGAGTAGCTTTTTCAGCACTTTCATCAATAAGCACGAATCCAGGGCTATTTTTCCTGGCTTCAACACGTTGATCTTCCGTGTGTGGCCCCCGGCTGCCAGGTATCCCAAAGCGCAAGGTAAAGTGGATGCGGCGGTCCGAGACGCAGTGGAAGAGGCTTACCGGGGGGCAATGAAGATGGTGAAAGAGAATCGACCAGCGATTGATGCGCTGGTGGACTTGCTGATGGAGAGGGATACCGTGTATGGGCGCGCAGTCAGGGTGTGCTCCCCCTTCTGCTCTTGCTTTCACGGACTCTTTTTAATAGGTTTTTGGTAGATGGAGGCATCCGTGCAACTTGGTGGCCTGCTGGATTGCCCACTGAAATATCAGTCTTTCAATCATTGCAGGAAATAGTGAAAAACAGTGAGACAGTAACGATAGAAGAAGAAGAAGAAGAAGAGGTTGTTGAGCTGACAAAGCCCATCGATGTCCGCTCTTCAACGAGCGGCGAAGTTCATTTCTATGGGACAGGAATGGGCCTGTTGAGTTTTAGCAAAGGGAAGGTCAGCGAAGCTGGCGACGAGCCATCTGGAACGGTGCCAGACATGCCAGGTGCGTTTTGTTCTAAACCGTGTCTGTTTCCTGCATTTATTGCCACTTGCTTTATTTAAAGTCTGTGATAGTTTGCGCCTGCGCTGAGTGCATTTCCTGGGAGGCTTACTACGGAATATTTTTTGTGCAGATGGCCAATATAGCAATGGCAAAAATAGCAATAGTTCGGTGGCCAGCGAGGGGGACACTTCAGCAGGGGATCCTAATCTTGTCACTTTGTGAGTGCTTCATATATTGTGTGTATAGAAAAATATATCTAGATTTTCTGTTCAACCATTCAATCCAGATGCAATATGCAACTGTGCACGATATCATAGTTGACAAATGACAATGATGTTTAGATATTACTTGATATATTTCTGGATGTTCACCTTTCTTCTGTTGGCCCCAAGGATAAACTTTGAAATGCAGCAGTTCAGAACTAGCTGGATTTGTAAGAGTACTCTGCTGTTGCGCAGAGTCGAATAAGTGATGCAGTTGTATTGCAATTTTCCGACATCTTTTACTGACTAATTCTGTCAGATCTCAAATCATCTGTCGTCGTCAGTAGTCTCTGATCCCTCTCCCAACCAAAACCAGCGACAGTATATCAAGATGGGCATAAGTTTTTGTTGTGAAGCTTTGACAATTGCTAGTTTAGAATTGAACCCAACCTGAATTTTGGCACTGTTGGTTGGTTGTTGAATCCTAGCTTTGCACCTCAGGGCTTATCATGCACCCTTGCATCCCTCGTTAATGATATCCTATATAACCAGCATATATTGTAGCTTACTGCTCACTTGGCAGCCATACCCGCGTTGCCTTCTTTTTGGCAGCCATACCCGCGTTGCCTTCTTTTTGGCAGCCATACCCGCGTTGCCTTCTTTTTGGCTTCCACCCACTCAGGCAGCTGTCGCTTTGGCTTTGCAATTGGGTGCCCCGATGCCTATTCTAGCTGGTGTGCACACATGTGCATGTGGTGCTTCTATTGACCCCTTTGGCTACCACTACCTTGTCTGTAACCGGGGCGTGGATAGGCTATCACGGCACATCATGCCGTTCGTGATGTGTTGGCATCTAGGCTAAAGCAAGTCTCTGATCCAACCTTTGTCATCGTGGAGGATCGCAAACATGATGGGTATTCGCCTGATTGGAAGCGCGACATCACAGTGCTCAACCACGATGGACGAGGCAGACATATCGTGATTGACGTGAGCCTTACATTCCCTTGTTGTGTCTCGTATGTAGACCGGGCTGCTCGGGAGCCGCTGCGGGCTGCGGCGGTACATGAGCGAGCCAAGAGGGCATTGTACGGACCAATCTGGCCTCACACGCTTGTGCCTTTTGCGATGGTGTCTTTTGGAGGTTTGGGGAAATCGGCGCGGAAGTTCTTCGACAGTTGTGTACAGCGCAGGCAACACCGATTGTTTCAAGAGGAGGAGGATGCAACATGGAGCACACGGAGCTTTTCGACCTATTGGTCGTTGATGCAGCGGATAGTGGTTGCCTAGCACGGCTCGCAGGGCTACGGAATTGCTTGCAGAGCTAGTCATGATTATCAGCATGGGTGAACGCTGGGAATTTGCGTAATGTTTATCTTGGTAATTGTTTTGGCATTTGAATGAGTTTGTTGGTTTGCTGTGCCTTTCACATTTCAATTGCGAGATGTGAACCTTACAGTAAAGTTTATGATACCTCTTTATATATATTGTAGCTTTCGTGGATCTGGCTGCCGTAGCACCGTAGCTCTCGATTGGCTCCATGGCCACCTTTGAAGCATCATAGGGTCTCCAAATTTTATGAAAACTAAGGAGTGCCGCTCACCCCGATGATGCTAGTGCCTATGTAATTCATAAAAAGCGTATGTGACTATTTGAAATACCGCCAGGAGGATGAATATGTATATATATATATATTGAACGCAAGGAGTCGGTGGCCATCAGTCAAGTTCCCAACTTCCCACGGCCTGGGAGAGCTTGGGTCTCTCATCCACGCCGACGGCTGTCCTTGGCAGGATGGATAGGTTCGTGGGCTTAGGTGTGGCCTCGTATGTGGCTTGGGGTGCCAGCCTTGGAGAAGTGCTGCCTCCCTAGTCTTTGCAGTCACGGGGACGGTTTGGCGGCGGAAAGGTTGGAATAAAGCCTCCATTCCTCACTACAGGCGCTTGGCACTTTGCACAACCGAGTGATTGAGGTCCGTAGAAATGATCATCCCTTCCCGTCAGTGGGTTGGCCCGAGTTAGATTCAGAGCTTGGGTGGGGTCTCTTTGCGCAGCCCAACATTAAGTTGCAGAAGGACCTTTATGCTGTCTTGAACGGATCCGATTGGCTTATGTTTATTTGACAACAGTTTTTGACAATAAGTTACCCAATAGACACTCCGCGTCTCCTCAGGTGTTGTTGATGTCGCAGGCTTCTCCTTCTTGAAACAGCTGTACTTGTTGTCGTGCTGCTCCTTCTCCTCACCCATCACCGGTGCCGCTGTCGATAAGCCACGCCTCCAGCGCCCGCCCTCTCCTCCTCGACGAGGTCCCGCGTTGCTCACGACTCGGTTGCAGCGCCTGCGCTGTCCTCCACAGCTTGTACGCCTCATCTTCCCAATCGGTGTCCAGACCCTCCGCACGTGGTCCTGCGTTGCGATCTCCCTGCGCTCTCGAGGCAGCATCTGGAAAGCCTCCCAACGAGCCCTCACCGGGTAAGACCCCCAATCCCTCACTGCTGGGGTGGCTGGGGTGGGGCGCAATACCGGCTGCACAGCGTAGACCTACTGTCCTGCTCCTGCGCCACATCCTCCGCGCGCGCCCATCGCATCAAGGTCAAACGCGTCAGCATCTGAGGAGCAGTGTCGACATCGGTTTCGGTTCAATCCCGACACCGATGTCGGTTTCATGATCTCAATAGACGTGATCGAAACCGGCCGGGACGGTGTCTCTTCCTCACCGGTCCTTGACCGAAACTCGGGTGTCTACCCTACGTCGACACCGTTGGAAATCGTAACTGTCGGCGAAAATCGGTCGCCGACACCGGTCGGAAACCGATATCGACGATAGATTTAATTTACCGATCTCGAAACCGTTGGCATAAAGTGACTATCGACACGTAGTCAACTTGACACCGGCAGGATGTTGTCGCCGTGTCACGTCATCGGTTCCAGACCCGAGACCGATCCCGGCCTGTCGCCCCATGTCACCCGAAAACCAGTAAACCGAGACTCCGAGAGTATAGAAAATACTACCTGTAACTATCCCATACGATAGTGTATCGTATGGAATAATTCCAGCTATGCTCTGGCTTTCTCTTTGAGTGAATTTCAGCATCGTTTTGGCAAACGTATCTAGATAGTTCACGCACCAACGGTGCCGCAGCTTTCACCACGCCTCTCATTTTTTCAAAACCGCCAGGGCGATATTTTGAATACTTTGACAGCTAGCAACGAAGGTGCCAGGTCGTCGACCAACTATTACTTTGGTCCATCAAAACGGTGAGTCATAGTATCCAGCGCGCGCTGCTTGCAGCCGTGGTGTGCTCTTTCCCTTTACTTGCTTGAAGTATCCATGATGAGCTGATGGACGCGCTCGCTGAGCAGGAGCCTGAAGTGGCCGAAGATACTAGCGCAATCGATGTTGTGATTAGCAAGGAGATAGAGTTGTATGTGCATCTCCGTAAGGGTGCGGCGCAGAATTCAGCCCACAGGTAGAAGGACGGGAACTTTCAGCTTGTGGCCTTCTGGGAGGCAAATTCTGCTGCACTCCCGGTGCACGCTGCTACCTTTCGTGGGGAGATTGGGTGCGTGAAGGGAACTTCTTCGAATGTTGAGCAAACATTCAGTGGAGCTGGTGTGCTCATGGGTGACTTCCACGCACATAATAGGAGCGCTGAACTATTTGAGTCCTACATGATCGTGCGCGGGAACTGGAAGTATGAGTTTTTGCGCTCTTCTGTGAAGCAGGTGGTAGATATGTGTAAGCACAAATACGGGGGCTTGGAACCTGCAACTGCGGGTGTGGATGAGGAGTATATGGTAGCAACACACTTATATAGGATGTGTAGAGGGCTTTTATTGTAACTATAGTAATATTTTTTGTCCCTTTTATTATTATTTGATGTTATGTTGGAAAACCGATGTGTTGTGGTAAAATGAAGCTGTCGATACCGCAACCGGAGGTACAAAGTACACAGCGATAGCATATGCATCCGAAACCGACCGGGCGTATCATAGCGACGTAACCTAGGAAAACCGAAGTTGTTGGGTGTTTTGGTGGAGCGTGATGGGAAGAAACTGATACCGAATGGTAGTATATGTACTGCGACACCAGAACCGATGGTATAAATTGACAGACGTAATGTATGCAAACCGCATACCGTCGGAATAAACTCCCCCACGATACTTCGGTATAAGTTTGACAACCGATGTCGACACTGCTGAGGAGCTACTGTCAGAGATCCGGATTGCGCAGTAACACAACAACTTCAGATACGAATTGGCAATAGTGCTTAATGATACTGCATACAGTGCTTACTTGCAACCGTAGATGCAAAACCCCCTTGCACATGAATGGCAACACCGGTCAAATCAAGTATTAAAAATCAACCCTGGCTTATTACCACAACGCACTTGCCGTGTGTGCCAAACTCAGAGGCATCCGATAGTAGACACGGACCGCGACTTAATACGGGTGAAATCAAGTGGCGCAAGCCTCGTCGTTCTTTTGTTGAACACTTGTCTATGTTAACCTACACGGATGCTGCCATTTATATATCAAAGTGCGGTGGGAGGAATTGCACAATGATGAATAATTGTGTAATGCGCTTCATCCATGGCGACATGGTTTGCCAAGGTATACAATTGCGTATTGTACTGCCGCGACAAAACCATGCGTGTGTCTTGTTTAACGTTGCGTGGGGTGAATATATGCACACATGTATAGTATTGCTGATAGATATGATGTGAGCCTCTGTGTAAATCGGGTAACGCAACATTGTAGGAGCACCCATTAAACTTAGGCCCTGGGAAAATTCAAGACGACGGCATCATCTGCCGCGGGGGAGGCAGTATCGATTATATACCTTTCACGAGCAACTCTAAGATATCCCGATATAATAAGCAACAACACCATGTGGGCACACTGATGGGCTTACATCAAATATACTTCCTACCGCGCCGCTTTCAAGACAGCAACACGTAATATAGTAGGAGCAGCCGCAAAAAAGCAGGCCCTGGGAGACAAAACAGGGTCGGGTATAACACTGAACGATCGTCACACTCTATGCACTAGATGCATACAATACACACACGGCGCAACTTACGTAGGTGGTGCGGCATTGTGCGTATCGACATATTGCCATGATTGGCACGCTCCAGATAAAACTGCCATTTCCGTGAATCGTTCTCCGCGTATGCTTTACTTTGAATTTATTGCAACAACTCATGCACACACCAAATAGCATGCGGCATAAACTGAAGGACTATCCCACCACCATTAAAGTGGATGTGAAAAGTTAGCAAAGCGCATGCAGGAGCAATAGGTTGAGACGTTGACACGATAGATCTGCAATAAAAATCCAATGAAGAGAACGTGTCGGCAGACACTGGGAGCAGGCGGCACCCGCGTGGAAATGTTTCATAGTGGCGACAATTAGGGCACATATTTTAATTGAACGGAGAAACAAAGCTGTGGTGCAGCGCACGTAAAATCCAGGTTTCCCCTCACCAGTCCCTGGCGCCTCAATTTGCAAAAGGGGTTCCCAACAATGAATCGGTTTCCTAGTTCCTAGGCTGGCAAAAGGATGGAATGGAGATGGAGCCTCCCATAATTCGGACCTCTACCAAATTCTGACAGTATAGTAGTCAAAAATCAGATATCATAGTAGGAAACGACATGACATGTCATCGGAGTCGTCATCGGCATGACATGTGTGGGCATCCTTCGAAGCGGGATTGACGTTCGATCAATCAAATTCAATTCGTTTCGAGGGTCTCATATTGTTATTGGTCTCGTATTGTATTGTCTCCCCACTCTCACGTCTATAACCTCAACCGAATGACGTCAATGATTTTAAACATCAATATTATAGTATGCGAGCTGAAACAATTGATTTAGCTCTATCATGCTTATATCATTCATGCTCCATCATGTAAGTCTTTCGTTCATCATAACTTACGCATCGTACTGACACTCATCTACACTCATCTTTGTATATGGCCACGCATAAATCGGTAGTTCGGTATATGCATATGATTATGTGTTAGCACCATAGAAAATAACTGAAGAAATCGCGCTTAATAATCAGCCAGCAAGTCGTCTACTTTGTGTGCTTGCTTCATAATGTCGCAAAGGTTTATATCAATAGACGTCGAATGTGCAGCGACGGGGTATGGCCACAATGATCGTGCTCCGTGCTGGATCGCGGTGCGTGCAATTGATGTTGTATGAATCGCATTTGCTTAATATCGGTGTTTTATTTACAAAAATCTACATGTCTGCTGGTAAGGTGCCTGGTATTGTATGAATCGAATATCACATACTGTAGTCATGTGTCACTTCACAACATACAGGTGGTGTAGTGATGTTATACTACAGGAATGCACACGACTATCAGTTTGCATATGTATCACTGATACGGTTGTTGTGTGTTAATTTATCAGGTAGTCGACGAGAGCGAACGCGTGCTCCTTGATGCCAAAGTGCGTGTTCCCAATTTAGTCAGTCCTCTCACCGCTGTGACTGGGATGACACGAGAACATATTGCGGCAGGAATTTCACTCGAGGATGCTCTCGCGCAAGTCCATCTTCACCGTGGACCCAACATAAATCTCGTCGGCCAAGCAATCCAGAACGACATCCAGTGGCTTGGCCTGCGAAAGGGAATAGATTACGGTGAGGCGATTGACATCGCTAAGTCGTTTCGGGTATACAATCCTCGTTACAACGATTACAGCCATTTCTCCCTTCGAGAGGAGGTGTTTGGTCTGTTGGGCATCCGCATGAGCGAGAGGTATCACAGTCCTGTGGAGGATGCCAAAATGTCTATCCGTATGTACAAGGATCACGCAAAGTGTCCGACGAAAGCTCGACAGGCAAAAGAAAGATTGCAGCAGATGAGACTGGCAAAAATGTTCCCACCTAAAGACCCATTCCTTGGAAATATCGATGGTGTTTGCGGCTTCAAGTTCAATCGCAAAAAATGTTTTTGTGGACAACCGACAGCGTAGGAATCGTTTAATAGCAAGTCTACCGACAAGCTACCGACTCTGACAAAACGGTCTCTTACGACATAAAGGCTCAAACGCTTAGTAGAAAAAACGTGGTTTTCTCAAAACATATAAATTCAGACATGATATATATCCCCGAAAACCGATTTGCATCCATTGCGTCGCTGGCCCCATATGAAACTTTTCACAACACATCTTCCAATAAACTAAACAGTAAGAAAAAAGCTGAACAAGAATACTGCAGTCGCGAGTATTAGCTTTGTCAAATACAACCAAAACATGTTTGTTTAATAAAGTGCCGTACCCGAAACTGCGGTATACCAGTATATATTGTTATTATCAGCCCATTATCACGATTATCCACCATCACGTATATACACTGCCTGTCTATTGTGCTGATACTGTTGTGCCCGACTGCAAACCGCTAACAAAATGCTGATAGAGGCGTTGTCATGCTCATATATGTATATTATATGTATAATATTATTATAGGGGTTGGCGGGCGGCGGGAAATGGAGGCGTTAGACCGTGGTTAGACAATATTAGACATATAATATACATATGAAAAAACCCCACAGATGAAGAATCAAGGGAATCCACACGCATATGTGGATGTCACTACCCCCTTCTGCTTCTCGTTGTGTAAAGCTAAAGGCAGAGTAGTTTGCTATTGCATTCCACAAGAGGCAGTGTGGCCCGCCATCAGAAGGTAGCAGCCACGAGAACGATAGCCGCATCTCATCATCCAGCGCAATCACATCCACAAGGCGACGACTACTGTGTACTGCAGCAAGGTCCCTGTACCACGCATATCTCCCATGCACATGACAGCAACTTTAGTTTCACATGGTCTATATATTTTATATGCGCGTTTGTGATGTACAAACACTCATCTGAACAACCGTCCGGTGAACTCGCCAAACAGACGCGGGATCGAAAATTCAGGGTTTCGGCGTCAGGGTATGAATTTTCGTGGCCGCAAAAATCAAAATTTGCGCCCAGGGTCTTTTCAGACCTATACTGGTATGCGTCCAAGGAAGCATATACTGGTAGGTCCATGCAGCTCAGTTGTTGTTTACCAACAACAATTGAGGCAATTCCTTGCATCGGGTGAGATTTGGCTCGCTCACACCCCCAAACGCTCAATTGAGCATCCGCTGCGCTATACCCCACCCGCGTGTGAGATAAATCGGATGAATGCTGCAATCGATGCGCAAGAGCCCCAGCATCCCAAAACTGTACCAACTTTGTTAATGCTGCTAGCGAGGCGAAAGTTATCGTTGTGAATCAGCTTTTGCGTGAAAACACACACTCTCACAACCAAGCGCAAGTTGCTCGCTCGAGTGGAGTCTGAAAATGTGAAGAATATGTTAGCGTATCCTCAGATGGTTGGACTTGGTACTCAGCACAGTCTTATTATTATCATTCTATGCAGCATGTGCATGCTCAGTATCATGGTTTAAATGTTGTATACACGGATAAACATGCAGTGGGACTCCTCCTGCAAGTATTTCCAGAGCAGAAATAAACGTCGAGTCTTGAGAAGAAAAATCAGAACGGAAAATTCAGAAAATCTATCGGCCAAAATTCTCGATTTATCACGTTCTGCGAATCTGCACGGTTCCCTGATTTCGGGCCTCCGTTGCATTTTTGGCGGGTTTCCGTTGTAATTTCATATGAGTGCTTGTACAGCCTTCCCATGTCCCCATCAGTTATATAGAGATAGTGTGCCAGATAGTACCATTAGAATGTTATAGATATATCAGCAATTCATCACGCCCGTCTCTTCCGACTGTCTGTTTTGGAGAGAAATATGACAGAGCTCATAGGGCTCCTGTAGCCGCCGACTCGCACATTTGACGACTTTTTCATGACAAGCACATCGGATACATGACGGGGAATGTATTTAATCGGGAAGAGACTTGTTAAGCACCTCAACCACCAAAACACTCCGAATATTTTCAAAGGTGGGGATGACTTGCGTTTGTTCATTCACTGGGAGACTGCAAGCCGTCATGCCTAAGAAGGCTACCGACTTCTTAGGCATGACTATTCGTCTTACAATTGATGTTACGCAAAGCTGTGATGGCTGATGATACCCCTGCTACATTAAAACATTCTATTTCCCCCTTTCTTTCTGAGCTCCGCCAATCACTAAATCACGTGCAGTTTCTGAGGTACTTGATTGCAGGACTGGATGGAATGAATTTTGACCGCATCATAAACAAGGAGGGCCAATTCTCAACGTAAAATGGAGGTGGCCTTGCTGAGCAAGGTGCTCAGTGGGGACTGCAGCATCGCGTGCGCATCCTCGCTGCTATGGCCCATGGCATATTGCATCACTGTTCTCTTTACAGCGGACGAGCTGTTCACCACCCTCATTCCTGTTCCATATTGAAACCATCCCACCAATCCGCACACCCCTCATCATATCAATAAAACTCGTACGCCATCCAAGTCAGACCTCTGTCCTCGACTCTGCACAAAGCTTAATGCTATCTGAGTATGGTCACCCTCGGATTGGCAAGATCTCGAGTATACAACACGAGCACAATGCGTCATCCCGCACCGACTTAATACCGTGGTAGGTCAAGACACTATACGGTCTCTGATCTAAGATCCTCGTGCAGCGCGGAGGATGCAGCAGTATCGCAGGTCGAAAATCGCACTGCAAAAGGGAAGCAGCGCGGCGAGTTCTACGTTCAGGATTTGGTGCAGAGGAAGCGCTCTTCACAATTCACATACATTCGTCTGCTCCTACCCCACGATGCTGTGCCTCGCATCCCCACCTCACGATTTGCTATTTTCTGTCAAGCCCACAGCGTCAAGTTCGTCCCTGCCGCGATGCGGCATGCCCCAAGTCCCAGAAGTGGCTGCATGCAGAATGCCACGCCGGGCGACGCGCTCACCTGAGGCGCGCGCGTACACCATCCCCCCGCCCTCGTTGTCGAAGATGCGGTATATACCTGCAAGCCATCACTCCTTGAGCCAGTGGATCCGCTCTCTTGGGCAATACAGTTCTTGCGTATTTATTTTCCCTTGTGGATTTGGGCGAAATCCACGTGAATTTCCGCCGCGCGCGCGCCTTGCATATTTGGGACGGACTCCTCGTAGAATAATTACATAATGCATCAAAGGCAACAAAACGCGACCTTGAGTGGCCGACGATGGCTGAGTTTCTTTTTCGAGGAGTGAAAATGAAATTTATAAACAAAGAACCGAAACCATCCAATAAAAATCAGGAATATCAAACTGAGAGTCAGAACGGAGCGGAGTAGAGTAGCTCCCGATGACTTTAATTTTCCGACGTGGCAGTTGCCATCGAGTGTCATCGCTGTGAAATCCGAGAACTGCTTTGCGACAACGCAACGCACGACACTCCTCACTCCTCACTCCGTTGTCAGAAATTGCGCAAGGACCGAAATCTGAGAACTCCTCGCGCGTGGGCCCAATCGACCGTTCAGTCCTCGTCACATCGGTGATGCCACACATGTGAGGAGTGAATATGCGATGGAACTGTAACGAGCGCTTAGGACGGAGGCAAGGGGCTTCATTCAGCAAACGTCCCGAAGCGTCTTCGCCGGTCATCAACAACGTGGCCACTGTCTTTATTTCGGGTTTCAACGGAGAGCGCACGGGAAGTCATATGCAGCAACGGCACGTGATCTCGCGGCCAGCATGGTCTGCGAAGCTGCAGGTATAGTGTCCATGTGTCCAAGGGTAAAGGGCTGCATGAGCCCAGCACTTTCGCCTTTCCCGCACATGTCCACGAGAGATGCAAAAGGGACGGGTGCATATGCTCCGGGTCTGCTGAGGGCGGCACAAGAACCCTCACCGCGGGTGACCGGCCACGAGGCCAGAAAGGTCTGCTCTGGGAAGAAGCCCGCGTGAAGCGAGACATTTCTGGGAAATGCAAGGACCTTGGCGAATCCGTCTTTCTGGAGGGCGGCGAGAAAGCAAACTCCGATGATAGCGCAATGCCGCGCGATGCATCGTGCGGACCTCTCAAAGCGACGAGGGAATGTGCGATTGCTGACCGTTGACGAACGGCTCCAATCACCGACCGCTGGCATTTCTTCAATGCGAGCCTCAATCAGCGCTAAGCGATGTGCGTCTGCTTTATCACCGGCGGGCATCAGCGGCGAGGTCCTGGTGCACGGGAGCCACGCTCCTTCCCAGCGCCGAGGAGAGGGGACCTGAGGGCGCCAGATCTTGGCAGCAAGGGTTTTGAGAAACAGCCCGGGTATTTTGACACTCTTTCGGGTTCCAAAGCTGGCTCCCGGCAGAGTGATCCAAAGGAGGAGATGCTACCTCGGCGGCGGTCCAATCAAGTTCATCCAGGTCCCCTCTGGGTTCGGCCCGGCAAATCCAGGCGCACAAGTATCCTCACACCTCTATATGGGGCGTATCCATGGTAGAGAGGAGGCAAGGGGCGGGGGGTTGGGGCGCACTATCCAGCGCGGCAAGCATCGGGAGATTGCCCACGTGGCGCCGTCGATCGTAGTCGCGCAGGTGTATCAGGTCTCCCAGATCGCTTCCACAGGATGCTGACTCATGCACCACCTGCAAGGAAGCACGAGCGCCGTGCCATGTCATATTTCGAGGGAGTCGCGGATGCGGTGTCGTGTGCTGCCACCCGAAGGACAAGGCAACGCTGCCTCAGCCGCCGCCGCCATCAAGGAGTTGTTCCTGCGGTGTCGCTCGTGCAAGCCCGCCCGCAAGAGGCGTCACCTGAGCAAGTGTTTGGGCATCATAAAATCCGAGGTTGACCCCCTGGCCGGCAAGGGGATGCACGGTGTGTGCAGCGTCTCCAATCAGAGCCATCCTCCGCCGCACATACCTGCCCGCCTCCACCCCCCAACCTGAAGCCGCGTCTCTGCACACGCCCGCTTCCGCCTGCCACCCACACGCCCCGCCTCTGCGCAAGCTCCGGGCTGCAGCGAGCCGCACCGGCAAAATACTGTCGTTTGGCTGAGGAGTGCATCAGCCAATCGCATGCTTCGGAGCAACACGTCTGTGCACAGGCCATGAAAAAAAGGGGGAGATACGAATAGAGCAACGCCCCGATTCTGCACGCATCTCCGAAATTCGTTGCAGGTCGATCATCAGAGGTCCCGACCATAGAAGCAAGGTTGAACTGGTAAAAAGCTGGATTTTGGTCACCCGCCGAGATATTCAAAGGCAAAATGTAGGATTTAGATATAGGGCGGCGACGGCATGCGCAGAGTCGGCCTCGTTCTACCCCCATGCGGGAAGAAGGCAGGAAGAAGGCGGGAGGGTCCCGCACGTTCCCGCAACTGCCATGGTCAGAGGGAATGAGCCTCGAGGTCCAGGCGCCTCGAGCACCCTGTGCCAGAGCCCCTTCCAACCCACCCCCTGCAGTCAGCTCCACTCTGCTTCTCGACAGCAGGTGCGGTACTTCTTGTACTTCTTGATGCACAGGTGGGTTACACCGGGCATCCGCCTGGTTTTGTACTATGCGGACGGCAGTTCCATTTCTTCTACTGAGAATAACAAAGTACGGCTCTTTATATCCCAGCACTTGGTCGTACACCCGGAGGAGAAAGCGAGCGTAGCGCCCCCTGCTTGGATTCCACATTAACGCAGCCATCGCTGCTCATCGTCAGCTCCACAGACACTGGCCGATTCAGCCTCTGTGGTGACTGGGCCCCCAAAATTGTCGATCTTCCTGAGTGGCCCTTCCCAAGCCGGCCTGTGATACCTGGGGCTCACCCTCTCCGTCTGCGCGCCTCTGGGGGTGGCTGATTGCCCTCTGAAGCGATCGCCGTGCCTTCAACGTCACCCTCCACTGTCTGGTGACCCGATGCCTACGCCGGCTTCAACACGTCACCCTCCACTGTCTGGTGACCCGATGCCTTCGCCGGCTTCAACACGTCACCCTCCACTGTCTGGTGACCCGATGCCTTCGCCGGCTTCAACACGTCACCCTCCACTGTCTGGTGACCTGATGCCTTCGCCGGCTTCAACACGTCACCCTCCACTGTCTGGTGACCCGATGCCTACGCCGGCTTCAACACGTCACCCTCCACTGTCTGGTGACCCGATGCCTTCGCCGGCTTCAACACGTCACCCTCCACTGTCTGGTGACCCGATGCCTACGCCGGCTTCAACACGTCACCGTCCACTGTCTGGTGACCCGATGCCTTCGCCGGCTTCAACACGTCACCGTCCACTGTCTGGTGACCCGATGCCTTCGCCGGCTTCAACACGTCACCGTCCACTGTCTGGTGACCCGATGCCTACGCCGGCTTCAACACGTCACCGTCCACTGTCTGGTGACCCGATGCCTACGCTGACGCTGCGAGGGGACACTTCCCTCGGGGACCTTCGCCCCGCCCCTAGGTTCGGGCGCAAGCGGACCGAGCGATCCCTAGGTCCTCACGCGCCGACCTACGAATCGGCCAGTCAGGGGTTTTGCTTTGTGGGTATGGACATCGCAGGGGCCGGATCAGCCTATGTCCGGTAAGTTGACGCTGGGCAGCGAAGGCTCCGTCAGGGGAGAATCCGGAGCTGCAAGAATTTTGAGGAGGGGATCCGGGCGTTCTTGCGGGTGGCGAGGGCCGCTCCGGGGGAAGAAATGGGAAATCTCGCGGACTTTTTGGAGAGGGCGCGGAACTAGGCGGCGGACACTATTCCCTCCACCACCTTATGGGTTTCTATGAGGTGCCATAGCGGAAGATTGGGCAGCACGAGACACGGGAGATAGGGGAAAGGTTCGAGGAATGCCATGTGGTGTGGCATGTGCAATCCCATCAGCAAGAGATGCCTCACAGAGCCTCTGGCCAGTGCACATCACGGGAACACTGCAGGCCGGGGCGGCAGCGCTGGCATCGAGGCAGGTCTTGGGGAGCCAGCAGGGGGAGGCCAAGGCACAGGTGACGAAGGAGGCACGCGTGGCCGGGGCGGAAACTGGTGGCCATGGAGGAGGAACGGAGGGCATCCCGGGCGCCTGCTACTCCTTCCAGGAACGTGCGCGTATGTGGGGGGACCGTGGGAGAGGCGAACGTCACCTGGATTACGTCAACTGTACTTGGGCATGTCTTACGCCCAATGCTGAGTATTGCATCATCACTGACATTTTACCAACTCGATCCCGTTGACAAGAGCCGCTTGAAGGCTAGGTGTGCCCAAAAGGGAATCCCTCTGACTACTAGGGCTATCACAGAAGCAAGGCGGTGTGGCTAAGTAAGGGCATGTGTGAGCGGCGAGAATCTCTCTGAACGCGGGAGTGCCGTTGCCAACAATGCCCTTTCCTTTCTCTTTCCCTTATTCGCCTCTCCTCGAAACCTCCCCGGGCGAGCAGTCTGGGACTACTCCTGGTCTTTCAATGCCAGGCTGAACGCCCAGATCAACATCAACGACGATTCACCTCCACAACCAAAAAAATGTCTATAAGCTGCTGCAGCCTGGGGCCTCTCGATTTTCTGTCGCCAGGTCAGCTGGGCCTCTCTACATCCGGAGAGGATCTGTTTTGCAGGTGGCCAAGGGACAATGTGAGTATCACAGGTGATGAAACAGGGCTCGGCGGAGCTGAAGGCGCTGCTCCGCCTCTGCGATGGGGGGATGTTGATTTTGTGTGGAGAACACGTGGAGGACCGTCACTTCATCACGCAGGGGACCGCATGCGTAAAATCATTGTGAGGGGTGATGCGAGATGAATCGCGAGAAGTGACTCGTCCTTTCATGTGCGATGGTGGGAGTGGTGGCAGCACAAGCTCTGCCTTGCCTGTCGTGAGCCTTGCGGCTGGTGCCGCGAGCCTTGCGGCTGGTGCCGTGAGCCTTGCGGCTGGTGCCGTGAGCATTGCGGCTGGTGCCGCGAGCCTTGCGGCTGGTGCCGTGAGCCTTGCGGCTGGTGCCGTGAGCCGGCAGGTACTGCACGAATAGCCCCGATATTTGCCTCTCGTGCAGACCCACGAACCTTACTCCCCTAGCTCGTGTTCAAGCTCGTCCTCCACCGAACCACAGTGAGCAAGCCACGTGTCGAGCAAATGCGCAGGGCCTCCACAGAGGCAGCCCCGGCCAGGACAGTGCCGCAGGATTTACCGCGTTCCATCACCCACTCTCACGATATACCTCGGGCTCGCATAGCGCACTACTGGCCACGTGGCAGCGACATTTCACGTGGCACCCGTTTCGCGTCATCTTATGAAAAACGGAAGAGCGATGACATATATATCAGTTCTTGCTTGAGCACGCACCTCAATCATACCATAGGCAAACCTATACCGCCGGCTCATCAAGACTCGACGCTTTGACTGAGTGGCAAGGTGCGCAACATGCGATGGGTACACAACATGTGAACGCCCGCGTACATCAAGCCGGGTATCAACCATGGCAGTCATGAGGCAGAATGGACGTGGCTGGCGAGGTGCCGCACCGAGGTGGGCGTTCAGGCGAGGGCCCTGCCGACGCCCCATTGCCCCCAGCCCGACCCCCGTGTCAGCTCACCTGCCTGGGAGCTACCAAGGGGCCGCTCTTTGGATCGGAGGAGGAAAGTGCCACCTCTGCCTCAACGATGAAGCGTCTGTCATCGCACTTGGAGCATTGGACAATCGGCGTCATTGGCTCTCCGCAACAACAATGCTCCTGCCCACTCCACTCTACCATGGGGCAGCTATCAGCAGGAGCAGTGTCCGAGGAGGCAAGCGCGCCCGAATCGGAGGCCAACGCCTGTAGGGGGGCATCGCCTGTAGGGGGGCAACGCCTGGACCCTTGGCGCCACTATGCTCATAGGTCTGCACTGTGGCAGAGATGCCACGTAACCGAAGGAACAGATCAATCAAAGGATCCACTCGCCATCCCGGCTCCGCCCTTAAACTGTCAATTTGGCACTTTGCGCGTGCAGCACAAGTGCGTCAGAGGTGGGGAGAAGGCGCACCGGGCATGCGCTCCCCCAGCGTCAGAGGTGGGGAGAAGGCGCACCGGGCATGCGCTCCCCCAGCGTCAGAGGTGGGGAGAAGGCGCACCGGGCATGCGCTCCATCAGCGTCAGAGGTGGGGAGAAGGCGCACCGGGCATGCGCTCCCCCAGCGTCAGAGGTGGGGAGAAGGCGCACCGGGCATGCGCTCCATCAGCGGGAACACGGCACGTCCGAGCCGGTGCGCGAGGGCCGCCCTAGTGCCGGCTGGCTCCGGGGACTCTTGGTCCGCCTCGTGAAGTGCACGGTCTGCTGCCTCCGCAAACTCCGCGGAGCTCATCGCCGCCAGCTCAGCGGCATGCGCCGGCGACGTGGACCATACAATGTTGCTGTAGGTGGGGGTGACGGGGAGCAGCGCGAGCGGGCCGGAGGGCAGGAAGCGCTGCCACGCAGTGTCTAGCGCGCACCCCAACCCACCCTCCCGTCTCACGCTGCACGAACGCGTCCAGTGAGTTGCATGCCGGGTGGAAGCAGCACAATAGCGTCCAGTGAGTTGCATGCCGGGTGGAGAGAGGGGGAGCGCTGAGCAGGTCCTGGTGGAGAGAGGGGGAGCGCTGAGCAGGTCCTGGTGGAGAGAGGGGGAGCGCTGAGCGAGATGGGCTTCGGAAGGGAAGCCATGAGAGCTGGAAGGGGAGAGATGGAGAGGAGGAGAGATAGGGGAGGGGGCACCTGAGGGCTCAGAGGTACGGACGGTGCTGACAACCGCGTGATGCGGATACCGCCGCTCGATGCGCCGCAACCCTGCTCAAGTCCCATCAGCCAACCCCCCTCGCCAACCCGACCTTTGATTTCGAGCGTGTCAGGTCAGTCGTGCGGATCAACGACGCGTAGATGCTTTACAGCACTCACGCACCCAGCGGAAACATTGGCCTTCGGAGTGTCGCGTGATTGGCCATTTGAGCACCGGCGATTTCTTGAAGACTCACAATCCACAAGGGCGGTGGAGGCTCGAGGGGAATGTGCGGCTTTCACTCCAAATCTAGGGGGTGCGTTAGTCGACTGCAGCTTTCCATCGCCCGTTAACTGAGGTGACACCGGCGAGCAGACAGCCAGAGATCGGCTCTGCCACTTGGTCGCAGTGCGGCGCGCGCCTCTCCCCCGTCAGCCGGGCTGCCACCTGGTCGCAGTACACCTCTGGATATTGAAAGCGCCATCCCTCTGCCACGGGCGTAGGAGGCACGGACCTGCAAGCTGACGGACCCGTGACCGGCCCCCATCTGCTCCGACGACCAGACGCGCCCGCAGTTGGCGCCCATCGCTCAATTCCACTTCCGCCAAGCCGACCTGGCTCCCCAGTCGCCGCCGGCACCGCTGGAATGTCAGGAGAGCACAGAGGCCGCACTCGAGGCGCTGCTCGTGCAGCCGCATACCGCTGGGGGAGGGAGAAGAGGGCTGGGGGAGGTGCCAAGGGCGCGGCCAGTGGGCATGGGGACGGGGAACAACAGCGCCGAGGCACACCTCATCAACATCTGGCAGCTTCAGCCCAGAAATAGAGGCCGGCGCCAGAACCTCCACGTCCGTCACGTCCTGCGCCCAACGGCACGCGTGGCACCGCAACGATCGCACTGTCAATGCCCGCACTGCGGCTGGGAGAACTGTGGGACGGGTGTGAAGGGAAAGGGCCTTAGATTTATGAGGGGAGTGGGGGAAATAACAACCACCAAAAAGCGCAGCGACTCCCCAATGCCACGTGGCGACCTCTCTTTTTGGGCGCGGGCATGCAAGAACTATGCTCGAGTTTGAGGCGGAGGGAGGCGTTGGATCTGTGGGTGAGGGCGGAGGCAAACCTGAATATGGCGGTGCAGGGCGCCCTGGAGGCGAGCATTCTCCACGACGTATCCGAGATCCGTGCACCCTGCATCCTGTGCTTCGTATCTCACATGACCCAGGGAGTCCCACACCTGGAGCCCAACCGAACACCCCGTGTCATGCTCCAGATGCTCTCTCATGCAGCCGGTGGTTGCACATTCATTGATACATGCATTCAACAACCCGCTGGGCACACGTCAGAGCTGTACAAAGCGAACACGTGTTCGAGCCCAAAACGCGCAGTGTCCTTGAAGCGTTGTTTGCGCAACCTCCCAGGTCCTCGTCGGGCATCTCTGGAGTCAGGTAAACGCCTTATTCTTCAAACCACACGAGGCGCTCGCAAACAGCAGTGCTAAGCGGTATTGTGAAGGATGCCACCTGCATGCTTTGGAAGCGCGCCGTGCGATCCTCCAAGGTGCTGTTCCAGCTGCCTGCGTTCCCACCCACTTCAGATCACTCTCGCCCTAGCAGCCCCCGTACAGGATGTTGAGTGGGCATCGCAGAATATGCTGCCCTTAAGGCGGGATGCAGAAGGGGCTTGGAGGAACAAGGGTTGCGCTAGAGTGGTGCCTAAAGGGTTTGGGTAGGGGGTCAAGGGGGCTCGAATAGCGAATGCGACTTCTTGGATGGCCGTGCAATTCAAGGCGAAAACTTGCGCGCTGCGCAGCATGACTGGAAAGGCAACAGGTCCGGCAGAATAGGCGTGGGCCCGCGCACGAGGCGTGACAGAGGGGCCGACTTACCAGCTTGGCGCAGGAAGTCAGCACTGCGCGGCGTGATGGTGCTGACGCGCGGAGATGGAACGTGATGGAGCCACTCCGCGTCCGTAAGGGTGGAGACAGCGTCGGAGGGCTTGAGGGGAGAGATGTCCACGAGAGCAACCTTCAAGCTCGACGTGAGAGTGGTCGACCTGGAGGAAAGCGGGTAGGAGAGCAACCTTCAAGCTCGACGTGAGAGTGGTCGACCTGGAGGAAAGCGGTTAGGAGGGAAGCGCCATCTTTGAGCCTCTCTGAGCCCGGATAACGATCTCAATACCAATCCTACTGCCAAACTTACTCTGACCTGTGCAGTGGACCCGCGCGGTTACCCCCGTATTTCGTGTGCAGTAACTCCCGTATTTCGCCAAGGCTTCGTTTGCCCTGATGTCATATTTCAAGGCATCCACCTATAATGGCCGCACGCAAGCAGTCTGTGACTGCCTCGAGGCTAAGGCACAGAGCAACGCTTCGCGGGGGCTGCGACGGAGCTTTCTGGAAGTCTGCTGCGCGGATACCCTCAGTGAACTCTCCGGTGTGAGGCGAACACGGAGCCTTCAACGAGCAGTACGAGTTAACGCTGTTGAGCTCTGAGCTCGCACAGCAAGTAGATTCGTCGCAGCCTTTAGCTGAGAGATGCGTGCACGTCATAGCGCGCTCACCTCGGATACAAACAAACCTGCCGGCACCTTCGCCTGCGCGTGCGAGCGAGTGCGATGGCGCTCTATTAAGGATCAGAACATCCTCGCGAAAGATGGGGACGGACGAAGAGTTATAGGGTTCAAGCACACGCGGCTCAAAGCAGCATCATTGCAGAAGCGCTCGTCTGAGGATATCCCGACAAATAACGACGACCGATCGAAAAAGAAAGCCTCTATCTCGAGAGGAGCGCCAACACCCAAATTCTCCGGAACCGTCTTGAACGACCGAGAACGCACCCCGCTCCACCGGAGGACGTGAACGAAAGGAAGCGCATGTTCTCTCCGGTGAGCCCATATCTAAGGAGGGGTGGTATTTCGCACGGGGAAAGTTCCGCGAGAAAAAACACAACGTGCTGATAGAAGCAAGGTGGTGCTCGAGCAGAATGACAGAGCAGTTGAACTTGTTCAAGCGGCGAGGACAAACGAGCTTGAGGATGAGCTTAAGACCGCCCAAATGCAGAACGCAGGTTACGGGAAAGTGATATTCGCAAAAATATCAGCATGATGAAGCGTTTGATATCGTTCGAAATTGAAGTTTTCCACAAGGGCATCTCAGAAGAAAACCTTTTAAACCTCAGGGATCCCTGAGCGGTTTAGCTGATAAAAGGAATTGGGCAGGTTTGTAGGGTCAGGTTTAGAGTTGGGGACAGAGCTTTACTTAATAGCACTCGCAAAAGCTGATCCCACAAGTCCAGCGCCGACTACTACGACGTCGTACTCGGCTGACTCGCTCGATGCCCGGGTCGAGAAAAGGGAGGCGCTTGCGAAGGGAAAGAAACGACGGAGGGGTGCACGGGGTCGCCAAACCTCCAAACACATGCGGCAATGCATCTTTGCGAGAGTGGCGCCAAATTCAGTTAAAATGTGACTGCACTCATTCTAATATTTTTTTCTTTTAAACGGCTCTATACAATTTTTTTGACGCAAATTACGACGCAAATCCCTTATTTTATGTCGCAGATTTGTAACGCATGCATTTCCTGAACTGAAAACTCAAGAATCTTAGGAATGCTCTTGCACTAGAGCTCTATCCTATCGTATGCTAAGTCCGATTCTATGGATTGGTGTCACGTCATCACGTCACGGTGCGTCGCGTCGCGTCGGCCGACTCACGACTGTCACCAGTTTATAGAATGAACTTTTTCCATTAAGCCCTCCCCGACATGACGTAGATTCCCAATCGTAGGAAATATTCCTCCACATCAGAAATCGGAAAGACCGTGCGATTTTTCATCTGACCGGTGTGGTAAGCCTACTATCCCACCGTTGAGCGTTGACCCGGAAGGACCCTTTGAAACATGCGTCGGGCTGCTGTCCGCACATGAATTTTGGCAATTACTTTGCAAATTTCGCAACATGTATCACAACATTTTCACGGGGAAGCTGAAATCCCCCCCCACTGTATGGGGGTCCAGCTCCTCCTAGTATCACCCCTTGTTGCGTGTGTCACTGGTCGTGTGTCACCGTATGACACTCACCTGCTAGAAAACTCACTCCCGTAATTCTTCTATCAGTTTTGTTATCACCGGTTTCCCCAGCCACTGCTTTCTGAGTCCCTGTTGCAGTGATATTGTTATATATCTTCACGAACATATATACACATTTTCACCTGTTCTATCAGGTTATCGGTCCCACTTCACGTGAGTGGTGATTCCGGTTGGTTCGGCTCGCTTCGGTTCGTCCGATTCTAAAAACCGTCAACACCGTTTTATTTACCGTCAACATCGCAGAATAATTTAACTGCGAACCGTACCAGCGGCATTTTTTTCGTCTCCGTTCCCTTTGCCGCTTCCGTTAACCGTGGTTTAACCTACCGATTGTGACTGGGAATCCGCGCACCGTTTCCGTCAACTTTGAGCATTCTGGATTATTTTTTACCAAGCATGTCTCAACAGCGCCAGATCGGGCTCGCTGAGGCCCTCCGTTCAGCAAGGCGGGCTAGTGCCACGCCATCACCGTCACCCGTGGACTCCGGCGGTGCTACGCCGGGTCCGACACGCCCGAGAAGAATTGTGTCGACCACTTCTTTGCGTTCGCGTCCATCGCGCAGTGGAAGCGTGGTGGGCCCATAACCTGCGAGGAAGACAGATCCGCTGTCCGGCTAAGCTCGCTGAGCATCAAACTGATAACCACATAAACAGTGTCTGGCCGAGGCTTTATGCTCTCGGAAACCCAGACAGTGAAGCAAGACTGTACTACTGTACTGTACTACTGTACAGTACAGTGCTAGGATGTCACGGACACGATACGGAAGCAGGGTCAGGCTAGGGGCTAGTCAGAGCCCATAATAACTAAGCCTAAACCCGAAGTCCAGCACGGCCGTCTCCGCTGCCGTCCGAGTTCTTCAACGACCCGTCAGTCCTTGTCTCCACCCCGGTGGAGGAAGGTAGGGAAGAAGAGTATTTGGAACAACTGTCTTACGCCTTCACGTACTCCGCCGACATCATCGCGGTTTTACGGCCTGGAGGCTACCACCCTAAACATGGCTATACCCTCGACACCGAGACTGCTGACACCGACTTCAACGCCTTGATTGCGGCCTTCCGACATGTTCTTTACCCCGTGTCATTCCCCGAGTTCTCCAAGCTCCTCGACCTTGAGCACGACTACGATTACTACCACGTGGTGCTCAACGAGATCATTTTCACCGTCCTCCCCATCGTTCTTCGTGGTACGGCTCTGGCACTTTACACAGAGGCGGCTCGTTCCCACCCTGGGGACGGCCGTTACATCTTGCAGCGCCTCCGCTACGAGGTCGAGGGGGTCCCCGATTCCGACTCCGACCGTTTTTGGGTTAAGATGCGCTCTATCATCATCAACGAGCCCGACGACCCATCGCCGCAACTCACGGCAATCCGTACCCTTGGCGACAAGCACGCCAGGATCAACAACGACTACAGCGAGGCCAAGCGGGTGAAGGACCTTTGGCACATTCTCACCAACTCGGCCAAGCAATCTCCGTACGTCACCCCCCTGTACGTCAACGTCATCCGCGATTTACGGGGTGGTGCGCCTTACTCATTCTCCACGCTCTGCCTGCGGATCCGCACGGTATGGCGCGAGGAGCTCGCCTTCGCCACCCCTGTGAAGGACACCGGCTACACCGTGCCTTCTGGTGGTGGTGGTGGTGGGCGGGAGAAGAAGCCGTCCCTCAACTCCGTCTCCTTTGACCGTAAGCCCGCCTACACCACCGTACCCGTCGGTGAGTGGAAGGCGGAACCCGTTGGCGCCATGGTGAGGCGCTGGGTAGGTGTCGGGTACCCCTGCATTCTTTGCTTCCGCATGTGGGGTGTTACCGATGCACACCCTGACACCCGTGGATGCTGCCCTTACATGTGTAAGGAGGCATTTGGCAGTGGGCGCGCGCCCGACACCGCGCTCCCCGCTGGGAAGCGGCCTCCGCCCCCAGATTTCGCTGCTGCCATCGCGGCCTTCCGGGCGACGGATTGCCCTGCCGGCGGCCCTCCGGTGGTGCCAGCCCCCCAGTCTGACGCCCCGGCGGACGTGGCAATCATGACGTTCGTTGCCCCCGTGATCGACCCGTCACCACAGCTCGCCCCGTTATCCGCATCTACGGCTGGCGAGCCGGTGGTGCCGTCTGCGGAGCCACCGCTTACTCAGCCGGCTCTGCACTTGGCATGCTCTGACCCCGACGAGGTACCCGAGGACCCCGATGACGACGCCGCCCTTCATGGCTTCACTGAAGAGGACTTCGATTGGCCGGCTTTCCGAGAAACTCCGTGGATTCCTTCGATCGTCACCAGCGCCAACACCAAAAAGACCGTAGAGCGGGACTAGTCACGGGGGACTAGATATACCGTACTGCCCCCTGTATGACATTCCTCGATGCATGTGACAGATGACTGCATTATTATTCGGCTCGAGACCGCGAGTCATAGCGACAGAGACCGCGAGTCACAGCGATAGTGACTGCGAGCCACGTGTTAGAGTACTCGAGCATCACCGTAGCCGTACTCGTACAGACTTACACAGCGCACGTAGCATAAGCTACTTAGACTCTCAGACTCTCATATGTTATATCTTTTACAGACATATCACCGTTTGAGCCTCATATTTATGCGTACAGCGATAGTATTAAAACACGGATATATAGAATATTCTACCCTATATGTGTTTCATACTATCCATTAGGTTATGTTAGACCACAACGCACCACTGCCATCTCTGATGAAACGACAAATTTCAAATTAGCCGCTAAAAGCACTTTGAACTGGCAGTCAGCGAAAATGTTTGAAAATTGCGACTTGCTTTTACACTAACCCTCCGCAGGTCGGGCCGGTTTCAATTTTAACTCGCCGAAACCTTTTATGATTGGGAATTCTTTTACGATTGCCCTCTCGGCCTTTCATTTAACTTCAATGTTGAAACGCGACCGCTAATTATCACATCGCTCTGCCAAAATTTGAGGGACGCCTTAGATTTTAGGTAAATTACGAGCATTTACCGCGGAAGCGCTGGCCAATTTTTTGAAAATTAACAAAACTTAGAGAAAATCTTCATCTCAACCCCTAGGAGAACGTCTTGCGCAACATCGTCGCCTTCACCGCCACCAACGGTCCGAAGGTCTACCATGTCAACGTTCACACCAACAACAACTCCGGGATCCCAACCGCCAACACAAGAACTTCAACCACGTTCTCAACGACGATTATTTACTTCACGACAACCTCTTCCCCCATCTCCAACAAACGAAGAAATCGCCATCACCATCAACGCCCTTCTTCAAGACCTCCATGCCGTCACCGCCAAAGCGGACGAGCTCTCCACCACCGTCACCTCGCTTGTAGTAGCATTTCAGCGCTCATCTGCTCAGTCCGACGAGATCCACGAGAATTACGTCACGAAGGAGGAACTCAACGACGTCAACCAACTCAACGAGACCATCCTCGACGACTTAATCAAAGTCCGCGACGAATGCGTCAACGTCACCTCTCTGGCTCGCACTGTTGCGAGTAGAACTACTTCATCTTCGACGCCATCTTCAGTCGTAATTACTTCGGACAAGATGTTCGACGCCACCAAGGAATTGGAGACTATTCCAGAGGTTACGCCATTGCAACATCGAGATGGGCGACCACTTCCTCCAACCAAGATCAAGCACATCATGGACGACAACTCCAGCGCCTTCAACACCCGCTCCACCGCTCCTGACGTCACTCCGCTCCTGAAGCAGTTGAAGACCGCCTATTATGCCCTCACGGACATTCACGAGCGACAACAACAACGTGAACTCCAATTGAACTTCCTCACCGCGGGCGGCGACATTGTGTTCAAGAAGTTCTGTGAGGCCCTGACCCGTGTGCTCACCGCCACCCGACCTGGACACGCCCCAGCACTACTTAACCTTCAACACCGACTGAAGGACGAGCCCTACGACGGTATCTCCAATGGCCTTCTAGCTCAACTTCTACTTGCGGCCACTTGTGGCAACACACAAATTGTGTTGTCACAAATTGTGAAGGACTCCCCCCAGGCTCAGGTGGACGGCAGACTGCTTCTACTGCACGTGCACTGCCGCCTGATCACCTACCCCCCCTCCACGGACCACTCCAACCTCACCAAGGCCAAGGCCCTCCGAATCTCTGAGTCCGAGGACCCCGGCTTGAAGCTGAACACCTTCGCCACCCTCATCGGCAACCACAGGCAGCTTCACCCCGCCTTCTCTGGACAGCAGGAGCAGGAGGTCCTCATCGACATCTTACGGGCCTCCCAGGACACGGCCGAGCACCTCTTTGACATCCCCCTGTACTTCGATGTCATCCGCACCTACGAGGAGAACAACCGCATGACCTCCTCTGGCTTCCCCGGTGGTCTTCAGAAGTTCATTGAGGCCATCGGTAATGTGTGGTTCACCCGGGGCTCTGCCCACCATTCCCAGCTCCCTGGCTCTTCATCCCGCCCCCGAGCTGCCTCCATGACGGGGGAAGTCCGTGAGGGAGGGCGGGGCTCGGCTGACACCACCAAGCCGAAGGAGAAGCACCCTAATGGCAAGGGCGGCAAGGGGGGCAAGGGTGGCAAGGGTACGCACCCTCGGGCCACCACACCGCCTCCATCCAGGCCCCGATCACCACTACGGGGCGGCACCAGAGCTACCTTCATTGAGCACGAGAGGGCCCTGTACAAGGCCTCCAAGCTCAAGCACGCCGGCTCCACCAACAAGGACTCCACCCCCTCTGGCACCTGGGACAACTTCAAGTTCACCCCCTCCGACCCCAGTGACAAGTCCATCGGCCACCCCTGCCGCTCCTGCAAGTACAAGTACAACAAGACCGTCACCCACTCCCTCGGCAGGTTCGGCTGCCCCTGCACACTGGCTGAGAAGGCCGACATGTGGGTCAAAGCCGGCCCCCCTCCATCTGTGAACCATGTCTCTGCCCCCCGTCCCTCCACACCCGCACCCCTGCCACCCCCACCGCACCCCCTGCCACCCCCACCTCACCCCCCTCCGACAGTGCATCAGCCAGCACCGCATCCGAGCTGGCAGCTCTCAGGCAGGAGGTTGCACAGCTCAGAGCAGCCACCCCCTCCGCCCCCCCCAAACCGCTCTGAGTTTCACCATCCAGCTAAGGCAGTCAGCTTCCAGGCAGACCAGGAGGATGATGAGACTGAGTGGCCCGCCCTCACCAGTAAGCCCTGGATCCCTCAGTTCTCTGGCCCCTCACCTCACCCACCCCCCTCGGCTTCAGCCAACCACTTCTCCCCCAATCCCTTCAGCTCCCTATCCCCCTCCGCCTCTCCACCCGACACCCAGTTCACCTTCCCCCAGCTGGAGCCCACCGCCCTCTTTGCATTCAGATACTTTGACACCGTCACGGCTACTGACTTGAGAGAGGACCCGGACCACGAGGACCCGGCTTGGGAGAGGACAAAGCGGCAGAGGAAGCGGGACAAGGAGAAGCAGAAGAAGGCCATTCAGCAGCAGCAGAAGCTTCAGCGGCAGCACCAGGTAGCTGAATCACTGGCTTCGGCCAACAGCACCGCCACCGCCCCAGTCCAGACAGACATCACCGTGGACTGCAACACCCAGTGCCCTGTGCCCTACCTGACTGACCTCTTGACCGGCAGCACCTCAGTGGCCTCCACCATCTCCGAGGACACTCTGGACACTGCCTCCGAGGACACTCTGGACACTGCCTCCGAGGACACTCTGGACACTGCCACCGAGGACACTCCGGACACTGCCACCACCCCTCCCACCTCCACCGCTCCCCTCCCACCACCATCACCACCCCCCGACTGCCACCAGCCTGAGCCTCGGGCCATTGGTATCCCCCCAGCCACCACAATTGCACCTGACACTGCATGCATTCATATTGCAGTGCCTGGGATGGGGATGCATTGGGAGGGCACGCATACGGACCCAGTTCACATTGCTGCCGTACACACCGCCACACCACAGCCTGGCTGTAACACTCCCTCGGTCACACGCACCCTGGTAGCCATTGCCATGCACTGGATCTCCTTCCACGTTGCTGTGCTCCTCGCACTTTTGCACATAACACTGACATACACATTCTATATGTCACCTCGGCCGGCTATCACCTTCTCACAGCCGGCCTATGCCAGTGCCACGGCACCGGCCAATGCCTCACCTCAGCCAGCCTTCGGTAGTGCCACGGCACCGGCTACTGCCTCCACACAGCCAGCCTCCGGTGGTGCCACGGCACCGGCTACTGCCTCCACACAGCCAGCCTCCGGTGGTGCCACGGCACCGGCTACTGCCTCACCTCAGCCGGCCCTCGGTGGTGCCACGGCACCGGCTACTGCCTCACCTCAGCCGTCCGGTGGTGCCACGGCACCGGCTACTGCCTCACCTCAGCCGGCCTCCGCCAGTGCTACGGCACCGGCCAACCACACACCACATTTGCCCTCCGGTGGTGTCACCGCAGCTCCCACCACACTCTGTGAGCCTGCAGCTGCCTCCACACCGCCCCTGGGACACAGTGCCGATGAGGCGCTTGTGGGCACGCCCACCGATCACACCGTCTGTACTGACGGTGCAACCACCGCTGACACCCCTACATCTCTCAGCACAGCTCTCGGGGCCGACACTACAGTGGCCTCCGAGCAACCGCCTACACTCGGTGCCCCTGACAGCTCCCTAGCCCCCTTGGAGTGTACATACCCCGGGCTTGAGAGTGTTGGCCGGTGGGCCGATGTCTCCGACTCAGGCTCTGAGTCAGACACCGAGGGCTATCCGCCCCAACACACACCTCCTCCTCCTCTTCCTCCTCCAGTATCCGACACTGACGGTACGGTGCCTGCTCAGCCCACTGCCGATAGGGCAACCACACGGGCTACAGCGGGCACCCTGCCTGCATTGGTGGACACTGACCGGCTGGCTGCTACCTCAGACACACACATGCAGCCCCCGGTCCCGTCCACAGTGCAGGCCTGTGCCGTCACACCGGATTTCCAGTTCCCTCCTATCCCTGAATCTCAGGAGGACACCTCGGAGACCACTACTAAGTGGAAGCAGTTCATGGCAGACACCCCGATCCGCACTGACACACCTCGGCCACGGCCAGACAGCTCACCCTCCCCAGAGCACTCTCAGTGGGATTTCTCAGTTGTGCCATCTCCCTCCTTCCAACAGCTTAATCAGTTCCTGGAGAACTACACCCTGACTCACCCCTCATATTGCACCAGTGACCCTAATGAGGATTGGGCCCAGTTTGAGGTCTTTGATGACCACCATTTGGGCCCCTGGGGTCAGCATTGAGATCTACGACCCTGCGGTTGCAGCGCCGTGGGGAGAGACCTCAGCTGCACCGACAGTGCCCCGCACTGTCCCCACGGCACACCGGTCTTCCTCCCCCTGCTTGGGAAAGGCCGCCGTGCCTCCAACACGCACGGACACCTCCTTGTAGATTCAGGAGCCTCACATCTCCTCCTGAACAACAGGGAGCTCTTCACTGAGTTGTCCCCGTGCACCTCCAGCATGACCACAGCCTCGGATCAGCATTACAAGCCTCACAGTGTCGGTACAGCCTCCATTGATTTCCAGTACACCGACGGCACTTGGATCACACTCCCCTTTCTCCAAGCCTTCTATGATCCAAATGCCCCAAACCTCCTCTCAGTCCGCCAGATGCTCAGACACGGGGCCCGCTCCCCTGACTTCATCGACCTCACATGGCACCACGGTGCTTCTCTCTTTGACCTCTGTGACACTGGCAGAGACTATGTTGTACACCCCAGCAGCTGGCGAGCCACCCCATCTGCCCACTCCATAGCACAGAGGAGACCCCTCCTGCAGCCTGCCCCTTCGGAGCTTGCAGAGAAGGGCACAGTCGACTGGATGGTTGCTAGGTCCGCCTACAGAGAGTTTGCTCAGCACAGTCCACATGGCTATTGTCACACAGACCTCTACACGGACGGCATCCCCTACCCACGGGGTAACACACAGTGCCAGCACTACTACTCCCTCGAGGACCCTGCTGAGGATCATGTCTGGTGCGGGCGCTCTTTCTGGGCCAATAACCCGCCCTTCATCAACTCCATCATCCAAAGGATGTTGATGAAGATGCTAGAGGACTTCTGGTTAGACCCTAATAACACCTCATACACGGTGTGTCTTCGGAAGTCACCATCTGCAGCCTGGTGGCCACTCACCTATCACTTTCAGGAGATAGCCACCATCCCAGCAGGCACACCCAGCTTCTTCTCCCGCCCTCGAGCTGGTACCTACTCCCCCCAGGACCTCACAGATGCAGGAGAGGAGGGCGGTGCTGACCGTGTCTTCATCCAGGGGGCCCCGTTCGACACCATTATCCTTTTCAAGGATGCCACCACAGTCCCCAGGATTGACCCTCATCAGTACCTCCATGCCTGTCTGGGCCACTACTCACACCAGTACATTGCTCACCTCTTCTCACAGGGGCTTCAGTTTGCAGTGCCCAGACGACACCTCTCCATGAAGACACTCAGGACTATCCTGTCAGGCTACGGGTGTGCTCATTGCAACACCTGGAATGCCAAGCGCCCAGGACCCTTTAATGTATTTGACAGAGCCAACCGCACACCACCTCCGGCTTTGCCAGCCAGCCACCGGCCTGTCAAATGGGAACAGTCCAGGCCATTTCAGCACATATTTGCTGACATTTGGGGCCCATGCAAACCCCCTGGCTACGACGAGTCAGTCTTCATCAGTGCCTTTAAGTGCCCCGTCACTAAAAAGGCCTTCGGGTATGCCTCACCTTCTAAGGGAGGCCAACACTTCCACCTCCAGATTGTCCTTGATGACATTCAGTCCCACGGCTTCACACCAGAGACCATCACATTCCACACAGACTGTGCCACAGAGTACACATCGGAGGAGATGAAGACACTCCTCCGACAGTACCGCATGCGTCATGAGACCGGTCCGCCATACATGCACGAGTTCCAGGCTCAGATTGAGGTGCTCTGGAGAGACATGCAGAAGATCATGAACAACACCATGCGCACATATGATGCCCCGCTGTACACATGGCCTCTTGCTGCACTCCATGCCATTAACACAGTCCTCAATGTCATGCCTAACAAGCACATTGGGATGGACACACCTCATCTCAGATACACTGGCCGTCACTTCGACTACACCGAGCTCCGGCCCTTCTGGTCCGAGTGCAATGTCTGGCAGGACCCCGCACAGCGCTCTAAGGCAGGAGCTAAAGCTGACACTTCGGCTAAGCTGCAGCCTAAGAGCAAGCCCTACCGCTATGTCGGGAATCTCACACCTGGCAACTATCTATGCCTTGACACAGTGAAAGGGAAACTCAAGGCTCTCTCTAGGCCTACGTTTGTCACTGACCCTGCTCTCATGGCTAAGACACTTGCTAACACACACAACACTCTGGTTGATCCCGCCTCCACAGCTATCTTCACAAAGAAGCTGTACCCCATCCGACGCCCCACAGCCCTCTCCTCCCCCGACATCCTCGAGCTTGCATGCAGCACCCACGAGTCAGAGACCTTTGCTTATGTCAAGGTCCAGTGTGCTAAACTCAAACATCCAGTCTGGGTAAAGCTCATACACTATCTCCAGCTAGCCAAAAGCCACTATGCCACTCTCATCAGCTTTCTCAAGCACAGCCACAAACATGGGGCACCTAATGTCTTTTACGTTTTACCCGTGTTTTGCTATGTGCTCGGCTAAGCCAGCTGACCGACAGAAGTATCACCCTGCAGTCATCGTGTCTGTAGACCATAAGCCTCAGGTCCAGCACAGATACCAGGTGTACTTCGACTCTGCTGACTCACACTCCACCCAGTATGCAGACACCGATGCTGTCATAATCTCCCCAGACCAGAAGGCCATGCTCCTTGCCCTCAGGGATGCAGACTCGGACCCCGCAGACTTCCCGAGTGATGCCTTCATGGACGAGCCTGACCCTGCCACATACAGACAGGCTCGGCTCAGCCCTAATTGGAGACAGTGGCACAAAGCCATTCAGTCAGAGATCGACGGCATACTTCAGCCAGACAGGGCCGATCCAGTCACCGCCTTCCCTCCAGGCTCCACCGTCCTCCCCAGTAAGTTTGTCTTTAAGCTCAAGAAGCTGACAGACGGCTCCCTTGATAAGTTCAAGGCCAGATGCACCACCAGAGGAGACATGGACCGTACCTTCTATGAGGAGGCGGAGACCTTTGCCCCTACACCATCCTCAGCTCACCACCTTCAGACTCCTACTAGCGCTCTGCCTAAAGCACAGACTCATGCCATACCACTATGATGTCTCTCAGGCTTTCCTCCAGGCTCCAATACCTGAGGATGAGCGGTACTATGTCAGGTTTCCGAAGGGGTACATTCATCCCAAAGGATATGTAGGTGCCTATATGAAGAAGGCACTCTACGGACATCGGACCTCAGGCAGACTCTGGTCAGAGACCGCACACAGATTCATGACAGACCGCTACCCTACACTCAGCAGGTCCACATATGATGAGTGCCTATACATCGGCTGGATTGACACTCAGCTCTTCATAGTTCTCATCTATGTTGATGACTTCATTGTGGCTTGTGCCGATGAGCTGTCCAGAGCCCGCTTTCACACTGACATCATGTCCACATTTCAGGCCACCTACTCTGGTGTCCTCAACCAGTTCCTCCAGCTCAGAGTTGATGTTCAGACTGAGACACTTCCTACAAGAGAGTCATACCCGACCAGGATTGAGCTTTCACACGAGCGGAGCATCACAGATCTGTGTGCTAAGTTCAGCATAGACACGGATAAGCAGCCACCTCGATCACCGATGACAGAGGGTCTCTCCCTCCCCATTCCCCCACCTGATGCCATTGACAGGTCCATTGAGACACCCCTCAGATCCTTGATCTACTCTCTGCTCTGGTTAGCCAGGACAGTCAGACCCGACATATATTACCACGTCACATATCTGGCTCAGTTCTGCCACCAGCCCACAGTTGAAGCCCTCACCGCTGCCAAACGGATTCTACACTATGCCTATTCCACCAGGGACTACACACTTGCTATGGCTATTGACTCTGCAGCACCCCAGCTCACCGCATTTTGTGACTCAGACCATGCAGGAGACACTGCCACACGGAACTCAGTTTCCGGCTACTGTCTCTACTTTCACGGTATGCTCATTGACTGGTGGTCAAAGAAGCAGAAGTCATGCACTGCCCTTCACTCTACAGAGGCAGAGTATGTTGCCATGTCAGAGGCATGCACCTCCGCCCTGGCCATCTATAACACACTGACAGAGTTCTTTCCCTCGGATGAGCTCATCACCATCAATGTAGACAACTCAGCAGTTCAGACTCTAGTCACTCAGCGGGCACTCTCTTCTAAGCTCAAACACATTGCGGTTCGGTACCACGCGGTTAGGAACTGGTGTCAGGGGCCCCTCAGGAAGTTTACACCGGTCTGGATTCCGACTGATGACAATCAGTCTGACATTTTCACAAAAGCCCTTCCTATCACCAAACACGGGGTTCCCATTATTGACAAGTTCACTGCCCGCCTATTGGATATTAAGGACCGGCGTGTTAAGCTGGTTGAGAAGCTACGAGCAGCTGAAGCACAGCAGCTACATGCCCAGCAGCAACAACTACAACAACAGCAACGACAGGATGAGCGTTGTCCTAGCATCACTGCAGCGGCAGAACTTGATAGGGTGACCCGAGGCGAGGGAAGGTGGGCCTCTGCGAGCATGTCTATTTCTAAAGACCCGGAGGCACCAGTAGGACCAGTTCTTGCCAATGCAAATGCCTGATATGCTATTCTCTGCTGGCTCCGTTTCTGAGTATTATGATATATTGCTTGTCTGACATTATCATGCCACTGCCACACACATCCACAGAATGTGGTGGTGTCACGGGGGACTACAGTAAAACGCGGTCTATAAGAAGCCGGTGCAAAAACGCTAGCGGCTGGTTTCTTAAACGACTTTCCATATTTAATATGACATTTCATTACACTTTCAACGGCTAGTAGCCTAAAACCTAGCGGCTAGCTTCTTATAGGTCCATGTTCTTATATACCGCGTTTTACTGTAGATATACCGTACTGCCCCCTGTATGACATTCCTCGATGCATGTGACAGATGACTGCATTATTATTCGGCTCGAGACCGCGAGTCATAGCGACAGGGACCGCGAGTCACAGCGATAGTGACTGCGAGCCACGTGATAGAGTACTCGAGCATCACCGTAGCCGTACTCGTACAGACTTACACAGCGCACGTAGCATAAGCTACTTAGACTCTCAGACTCTCATATGTTATATCTTTTACAGACATATCACCGTTTGAGCCTCATATTTATGCGTACAGCGATAGTATTAAAACACGGATATATAGAATATTCTACCCTATATGTGTTTCATACTATCCATTAACTAGCCCGCCTAGCCTGTTTATATGTCTCTTAGTTAGATGCCTAGGCAGCGCCCATGCACGGATGTGCTTCTAGCTGGGTTGGAAAAGGCCCCCTCGGCCTGGACACTAAATTGACATTGGGTTAGGGCTTAGGGTTTTCCTTGCTCTTGCATGGCCACTCACACCTTCGGGGTGAGGTGGTGTCACGGGGAAGCTGAAATCCCCCCCACTCTATGGGGGTCCAGCTCCTCCTAGTATCACCCCTTGCTGCGTGTGTCACTGGTCGTGTGTCACCGTATGACACTCACCTGCTAGAAAACTCACTCCCGTAATTCTTCTATCAATTTTGTTATCACCGGTTTCCCCAGCCACTGCTTTCCGAGTCCCTGTTGCAGTGATACTGTTATATATCTTCACGAACATATATACACATTTTCACCTGTTCTATCACATTTTAAACATGATTGTATTCACTGTGATATATGTGCGTCGTTTGACACTCGAAACGTAGTGAACGAAGCCGTACTTCGCGTTTTAGGATGCTCGCCGGGAGTGAGTACCCAAGTTGCGGTACTAAACGATTGCGTAGCGAGATGTACAGAGATGAGTCTCCGCCAAGTTTTCACGCAAAGTTAACTTAAGTTAACGTTGCGTGATAGCGCGTTTGGCGTTATTCCATCCGCATTCGCGGATGTGAGCAAGCCGCGAAGGGGGTTCGCATTGCGGACTTCAAACGCGTTTTGGGCATCCGCGTTTCTGCGGATGCTCAAGACAGCGACTGAAACTAACTTCATTACATACTTATAAAGTGTTGGAGAGAGTTGCACGCTGTTCGAACACTCATAAGTTTGAGACTGCAAAACGTTTGTTCCAATTGTTCCGTTTATAGCGGTACAATGATGAAAACGTGCGGGGATCTTTACGCACGCGCTCATCATGTCCAATAAAAAAGTTCACTACGGAAAACACAATGAAAAGAATCATTACGAAGTTATAGGTCTTATAACTTCGGAATAATATCATAATCATAGGCTCACCGTAGCAGAAATATCAAGTTATTTCTTTGAAAGCGGTGCCTTGGGACGCAACATCAGGCTGAAAAACAGAAAAGGCGAGAGTAGTTTCTCCGACGTGGAACGTAGATTTAGTCGGCAGAGAGTCGCCTCTCTCGAAAGCCGTCAAAAACATCAGGCCTCCATTAGATCGAAGGATGCACAGAGCAAGATCTGACCGAAAGTCGACGAAAGATGCTTGATGTCACGCGATGTCAGGCCTTCTATAACTCGCCGGCTCCAAAAACTCGGAAAAGTTGGAGCGTGACATTGCCTGACATGCCCGTCGCTCGGCCGACGTCGACCTACGTCGCCCTAGCCGATCAGCGTGCTGTGATCAAAGAAATAGTCGGCCGACTACCGAGTCCGTGACGTGACACCAAACCATAGAATCAGCCTAATGCACTTGATCTCAAGCGTCTCCAGCTCTCCACTACTCTCAACTCTGTATAACCGTCTACCGTCTGTCCACAGCAGCAGCATCAGCAGCAGCAGAAGCATTTGAGCCGTCATCCGTCATCGTCACTTAGGCCTGTGCTACACCGGATTTTGGTACACTGCCGAGATGCAAATAAGATTCGTTTCGCCGGGTCATACAGTCTCCGTATGACCCGGCGATCATTTTCACACGTTATTAAATCTATAAATCACAGTCCGCGCGATCGGATTAAAATCGACATTCGCCTTATCGAACGTGCGAAACGACTTAAAAAGGAATATTTCGGGCAAACGCGCGTCGGTCCGACGTGGACAACATCATAAAAACGTGCTCGTGTGTACAGATCGCGTCCGCGTCGTTTGAAAAATATAAACGTTTGAAAACTAGACGACCCCATCTTGAACAGTATCTGTGATTGGAAAATGCAGGATATTCTAGTCCAGCGATACACGATCTTCGCACCCCAGCTAGCCGGTGGTCTCTCTGAACCGTTCCCGAGTTTTTGATCTGATGATCCAGGATTTGTCCCAGGCGACATTTGGGTGACATTTGGTGCAAATGTTGTCCAAACGCCGTCGTCATATTGGCCACAGCCTTTTCACAGACAGACACTTATACTATAACTATAACTAGCAGATTTTAGATTAGCACGCCCCAACCGTACGGCGTATTAAGACCATATTTAAAACGCGACGGATATAATAAAATCCAAGATTGAATACTTATAGCGTTAATATAGGGATTGCTTATATGCAGCCCCCCCGGAACGTGCAGGTGCAATTAAGGGACATCAATGCTTGCCGGAAGGGCATTCTGAAGGTTTGAGGTAGTCGAGGGCTTAGGTCCTCCCAAACGGTCTTTGGGGATTTGCGTGAATCCAATTTCTCGCAAAGATTTGGCATGCTACTTCTTTACATCATCTCTAGAGATGTACGAATGCAGCTGTTCCCATCGGTTTCTCGCAACGCCCCAAGTAACGTTTGTTCAACAGCCCATATGGACGTACACTAGAACAAGGTTTTTGCTTAAGTTTGCTTAAGTTTGCTTAAGTTTTCTTAAGTTTGCTTAAGTTTGCTTAAGTCGGTATAAATCGGTAGAATTATATACCCGATGACATAGGAATGTCACCAAGCCCGCTTCAGGATGCCCCAGGGTTCACGCGAGAGTCCCAGAATGACTGGCGCGATGCGATGCCAGGAGATATGACTCGAAGAGGCTGGGTTTGTAAGAGGCCAAAGAAGGAAAAAGCCAAATGAAGAAATTATAATTTGGGTGGCGTGGGGCTCAAAGTAATTATACACGAGATATGATAGTCAGATAGCAGATAGATGTCATTCCCGACGACGAGAGCTCGCGCTCTAGGCAAGGAAGAAAAATTATATTCGAGGCGACATGGAGGGTGCGACGATGCGCCAATCAGAAACTGGGATCCATCCGTGAAGATTCAAAATTTCACTTCGGAGTTTTGGTTGAGCAGCACACGCGCCGCAAGTCAAAGTCAAGCTTCTCTTTACCATTAAAGTGTTTTCTTTTGTTACACAGACCTTTCGCTGGCGCTAAAACGGGGTTTCTGACAACATATCCGACTTGACGAGCTTGTTTGTCGCGGAAAATTACACCGAATTCGTCCATCATTTATCTTCTTTGGATAATTTCTCCGAAAACTGCGACTTTGCTTTTCAACCCTATGATTTGTCGATAGAATTTTGCAGCCGTAGCAGTTCTGGTGACACTAGCTCATTTAGAGCGCCAAACCTTGGTTTGGGGGTCTCGGTTAAAGTCCGAGGTGTCACATAATTGTGGTACGCTTCTCATTCACCTCTCGTTCACTCTCTTTTCCTTACATTTCACTGACGGACAGACCTTTCGCTGGCGGCGAAACGGCTTTCCGGACGACCTTTTTGACCTGACAGGTGTTTTCCTCGCGGAAAACCACCCTACATTGATCATGTCTTGACCTGTTTGTGACATTTTTCCCGAAAGATGCAAAAATCCCCCATGACCCTAAGTTGTAGAGGACAAATTCTGCAGCCACGCCAGAATTGGTGACACTAGCTCAATTAGAGCGCCAAACCTTGGTTTGGAGGTCTCGGTTAAAGTCCGAGGTGTCACATAATTGTGGTACGCTTCTCATTCACCTTTCGTTCACTCTCATTTCCTCACTTTTCACTGACGGACAGACCTTTCGCTGGCGGCGAAACGGCTTTCCGGACGACATTTTTGACCTGACAGGTGTTTTCCTCGCGGAAAACCACTCTAAATTGATCATGTCTTGACCTGTTTGTGACATTTTTCCCGAAAGATGCAAAAATCCCTCATGACCCTAAGTTGTAGAAGACAAATTCTGCAGCCACGCCAGAATTGGTGACACTAGCTCAATTAGAGCGCCAAACCTTGGTTTGGAGGTCTCGGTTAAAGTCCGAGGTGTCACATAGCTATGGTAAGCCTTCGTTCTTTGTATTTCTTTGTATTTCTTTGTACTTCTTTGTATTTCTTTTGCATGGCATCAAGAGAGAGAGAGAGAAAAGACTTTGAGGCACTAGCTCAACAAGAGCGCCGAGCCTTTTGGCTTGGAGATCTCGGTTTGATTCCGAGGTGCCCGATACTATTCATTCTTCATCTTTATTAGCTTTCACCTTGTGCTTGGGAACGATTTTTTGTTGTAACATTTTGCGTGGCCTTGACTAAAACTTCAAGCAAGTTGAATCGTGGCACTAGTTCAACCGACAAGAGCGTCAAGCCTTTTGGCTTGGAGATCTCGGTTTTGACTCCGAGGTGCCACACAAACGAAGAAGTTAATTGTCATCATACTAGTTATTCTTCATCTCTATTAGCCTGAACCTTGTGCTTGGTAAAAACTTCTTATTATAACATATCGCATGGCCTTGATTGAACTTGCAAGCAATTTAAATCGTGGTACTAGCTCAACAAGAGCCCAAGCGCGGAGCCCATTGAGGGCGAAGCACCGAAGCTTGGAGATCTCGGTCAAAATCCGAGGTGCCATACCAGGGACAAGGTGCCGGTGGGTCGGGAGCGGCGTGCGCGTGTCCTGATTCAAGGCTCGAGGCGCGCCCCCCTGTACCCGTGGCTAATTGTTTAGCATGTCTTTTTCGTTTGGGGTGGAAGTGGATTATAGCCGGTGGGTTAGGAGTGGCGTGCGCGTGTCCTTGTGATTCAAGGCTCGAGGCGCGCCCCCGGACCCGTGGCTCCACTTGTAGATATGTATTGGTTTGGTATGGGGTGATAGTAAAACATATCTATACATCTATCCATTTATGTATTGCGTGTATGTCCGTTTAACCGGGAGAAACGATCGGTGCAAAGGTGTGGCGGTCCGAGCGTAGGCGCATATGGGTTGGGCCCCTTGAATATGTTTGGTGCGGTGTGAGGACAACTCCTCTAACACGCGACCAGAAGAAGGGGATGTGGCCAGTAGGTTGTATGTGGTTGTTTTGGGTCGGTGCGGCAGACCGTGGGCGCATGTGGGTAGGGCACACTGAATATATATATGGTGCGGTGTGAGGACAACTCCTCTAACACGCGACCGGAACGAAGGGGGTGTGCCTTGTAGGATCTATGCAGTTGTTTTGGGTTGGTGCGGCAGACCGTGGGCGTAAATGGTTAGGGCACATTGAATATGTATGGTGCGG
>LGRX02033943.1:0-47948 GCA_001247695.2 Cymbomonas tetramitiformis | reverse complement strand
AATAGCGACGGTGATGGATGCTGTGAGGTTAGCTAACAAATAGTGACGGTGATGGATGCTGTGAGGTTAGCCAGCAAATAGCGACGGTGATGGATGCTGTGAGGTTAGCCAGCAAATAGTGACGGTGATGGATGCTGTGAGGTTAGCCAGGAAATAGTGATGGTGATAGATGCCGTGAGGTTAGCCAGCAAATAGTGACGGAAGGCCGCCGCCGCCACCCGAACGGAAACTCTAAAGTTTCGAAGACTCGCGGACCACAGTATCAGAGAACTGTGGTCCGCCAGTCAACAGAGAAACTATCTAATAACGCACGCAAATCGATACGTACAGTGAGGGGGGGTGAAGGTTAGGCGCTGAGGGGGTGAGGGGCAGGGAGAATTTAGAAGGAATAAGAGAGGCATACCTCGAGCGCTCTTGCAGGGCGCGTGCTACCCACGCTCATCAGTCCTCGCGCCGGAGCAACCCCCTGAAAATACAAAAAAAAAGACAGTATCAGTTTGTGCATGCACTTTTTTGGGAAAGGTTTAATGCGCGATCAAGAACACGTTAACCTAGAGCGGATAACCTAAATACATTCAAGTACCTCAATGAAAGCTATGCAACAAACAAAGGCATATGTAGATAAAAAATATGCTAACGGCTTTCAAGCCTAGATTGTAGGCCGCAAGGAGGGCGCCACGCCCGAGCGCTAGAACCTCAAGGGATCTAACCCCCTTACCTCCAGCGCTGTACCTTCAGGCCCACACTGTACAGCGCGCCCATGCAGGGCAACCCCGCGTGGGCCCCTTATCGTGTTTCCCTGCCCCAAAGCCATAAAGCAAGGATTCTCAAAAAACGTGAAAACAAACTTACCAAATCAAAGAGCGAGCAATTCCCCACCCAGTCCACACGCAATACGTACGCGCGTGAGCTATCCGGTCCCTTCTTAGAAGAAAAAAAAAGACTAACCTGCTCGAGTTTCTGACGCTTTTGTAGGTTATCCATATTTTTAAAAATAATTAAAATATCCCGTAGGAAGAAGAGTTTTCAAACTCTCCCAGGTCAAACTCTTCTTCCTTAGAGCGAAGACTGCCAAATTTCCGAAAACCCGTTCGAATGTAAGTAACCTTTCCTCTTGTCATCAGTCATATTGTCATATTGTCGCGACAAGTACGCGTTCAAAGACGTTCTCGCAATTTATACCCCTCGGCATGGCTTTCTCAGAAATTATATTCAGCGTTCCCTACTCGCTTAGGCCCTCTCAAAATTTATACACACTTTTTAGGCTCTCGATGTTAGATTCTCGCCATCATTTTCAGACTTCAGCGGTTTCCACAGGGCAAACCAGCCCCTAAAAGCCCCTAAATCCTATTTACCCAGGATTTAGGGGCTTTTAGGGGCTTCAATGAATTTTTAGGGAACTTTAGGAATTTTTAGTGTTTTTTAGTCAGAATCCTTGTTCAAGTGTATTGTGATATGATGCCATCTATTCCAGCTGCTACCGTGATCAAGCTGGATCATATATAACATCTGTTATGATGATGCATGCACAACTTACAGTGTGGCAGTCATTCAGTATAGAATGTGTATATACTCAGATGCTGCATGTAATGTGTGCTGCATGTTAGTGTGTGTTCAATTAAACATCTTGCACACTATATTGAGATAAGCATGAAATGCTGACAACTTGAATATTTGTGCAGTCATCAATATGTGGTGTGTGCTGCAGTATAATATCAGATGTCAATCATGCATGCATCCAAAATATGCCTGCGAGTATTAGTTGTTTTGCAGAGTATTTTGATGTGAGTATGTATTGTGCAGTTGATCATAGCAACATCTTGACATCATCATCATCGCAAATTGAAATCTTTCGTAGCACGCTGCAAATAACTTATGCAATAGGGCGCGCTGCTGATGAAAAGCATGTATCGTCGTCGCCATTTATCAGCGCATGATACGAGCGCTGAATTATGTACGGATCAAAATTCCGTCGATGATTACTATGCCATATATCATTCTGAACAATTTTCGAATGTGATTCATACAAGCGCGTGCATGTAATTGACATGCATGCTGCAAGCTGCGATCCACTTCTGCGAAAACATGCGACCATCGCGCATGCTGCCAACTGCGAATTAGTCTATCGCGCATCAACATGTATAAAGACGTACAAAAAACAATTTAGTGCAATCACGAAAATTGTAATGCTGCGCAGATGACTTTCCGCGTGGATAACGATTCCACTGGTGATTTATGCTTCCGCGTCGCATCTGCGAACATATGTACATCTGCGAACCATTTATGCGAGTACATCTCATTGCTGCGCGGATGTATGCCATATGCACACCTTATCGTGTAGTATATGCGATCAGCTGTTTCCTGCGAGTGCGCTTCTGCGAACGCGACAATTTTCTCGCACGCTGTATTCGCTATTGCAGCGGATATATCAAATATTCGATTTATTCAAGTGCGTCGCCTTATGTGCTTAAGCTCCGCAACCTGTCAACACAAATTAACGATATCTATGCGCTGCACACAATTGAGTTCTCGTGCTGTTCGTGCCTTGACGAGCTAAATTAGAATACCATTCTGTTAGGGCTAGATAAGTAAGCCCTCAATATATCATACAAAATACAAGTATGCGCTGTGTCGTAGAACGGCAAACACAAGCGTCAGATAATAGCGGGATGAGGTGCAGAACTTCTGTGTGAAGATACTGCTCAAGCCCAACGCTTCGCTCATCTATACCATACGTCTCCCATCGCATAGATGGTACCGCCATTGGGTTGTGAACCCGAGACGTTGGTTGAACGACCAGTATTGTGGTAACGAATATTTCGTTCATACTGCGCATGCGTGTTCCGCACATGCTTAAAGCCAAGATGGTTCTTGTTTGTTACTTCAAGATGTATCTTGCTTTGCCATCTTCGAGTTCGACGTACGAACTCTCGATGACAGGGTCATTCAAGTCTTTCCTTGAATAATGACAGATGATGTGACTTATCATCTGGCGACATGTACAGTCATAGTCGACCGTACTGACGACTGTCATAATAATATATGACACGACTCGACATGACATAACATGACATGGTATGACATGTCTGACAGGTATGACACGTATGACATGTATGACACATATGTCATCGGTCATGATCCTGTATGGTATGACATGTCTGACAGGTATGACACGTATGACATGTATGACACATATGTCATCGGTCATGACCCTGACACCGGGGATCGATTCCCGGCCGGGCTCACCTTTTTCGGGCTTCTGGTCAAGCGGTGCAGTTTCTGTTTCCCCATGAATCTCATGCGTTTACACAAGATAAAATTGAAAAGTAAAACAAAAAGCCGAGCCGCACAAACTCAACCCCTGCGCAAATCACCGTCACAGTCTGCAGCACAATTCGCCCTGTGAGGCGAGCAAAAAGAATTATGAGCGTCTGTTGCTGAGCTCAAGTTTATTAATCATGAAGATAGTCGTGCGCTGGTCAACGCGAATGTCTGCAAACTGTGACACTCACTCTAACACCCAGTGACGCCCGTTCTGGAACTGTTCGCTGTGACATAGACGATCTGGTGCAGTCGCCCGTGTCACTGGATTCCCTTAAAGTCCATAATGGAGTGCGCGTAGTCTTACCCTTACTGTACAGAAAATTTAAAATTCCTATGAAAAAATCGCTTTCTTTGAGGCTTTGGTCTCAGCTAGAGTAATTCAGTCAATAGGTCACAAATACCTAAATCTGACGGTCCTTGACTCCTTGCACGATTCCAGAGACCGAATCCATGAATCCATACTTCCTATATTCATAAAGTATATTCCTTTGGCGCGTTGGGGCTTGGGAGTGGCCTGGGGATGGGGGTTGGGGCTCTCGGAGGAGTCTCTTTGGGCCTTCCGATATTCCTAGTTGTAAGTAAAAAACTATTAGACGGTTCAGATTAGGCAAAACTTCGTTGCGGACTTTTCAGTTTTAATACGCGCATAACTTCAAACTTGACTCTTCACTTCGCCTTGTCTAAATGTCTTGCACAGACGCACACCCGCGCCGGGAGCCTGATGAGATTGCACGAAGAGTTCTGTCGTGTGGAAGTTGAAACGTGTTCCCATCAGCATGCAACTTGCCACCACCCGACGATACCCGAGATAGGTATACCGATATACGAGATACATAGGCCTAACTTGTTTACATATTCATCGTGGCTGCGGAAACCCAGTGAGATATACTTCAAACGTCATTAGTCCAAGACACTGTTTTTGCACCCTCGGCACAGGTTGTGTTTTTTGCGGACCATCTTGCATTTCAAAGGAAAGTCTAGCGACTGGTTTCTGTGCAGTACTGTATTCCATTGGGGCATGAAGGTCGACAAAAATACATGATTTAGCTCAAAGTCAGGGAAAGTACGTTTTCGAAACTTAGCAGTGTGTAATTTGTGGTCAGCGCACCAGGAAGAACTTGTGTGAGCTTTGGAATTTCTGCACCAGATCTTAACGTGTACCGCTGAGGAAGAGGCTACGAATAGGTAGAGTTTATTTTCGGGACTGGTAAGAAACGCGGAAGTTGAGAGGGACGTGCGCAGTACATGGGTTTGAGTGAGTTGTACATCGGCAAACACGGACATAGAGACCGAGTATATCGAAGTGCACATATATGCTATCGGTACAGTATATAGTACACATATAGTGCATACATCCACGAAGTGTGCGTGTGTGTGTGTGTGTATATACACACTCACATACATTAATATGTCGGACATGTATATGTTCAAGCTTTACACGGCCGCGCTAGCTCTATTCCTGGTTTTTCCAGGTGAAACCCATGATTTCATATTTGCTTTCTTTGGAAGGAAGTGCTAAATTTCGGGCGTGTGCAGGCACTTCGTCTGAAATTTCCATGTATCAAGAAGAAGAACGCTTGGATATTGGACAGACTTCGGCATCTGCCCTAGCACCCGGCCACCTGAAATACTACCTCGTAAACGCGTCCTCGTGCTCCCGGTTCGTGCCTGCATTCATTTCAACCTGGACAATCCTAGCAGGATCAGACACCTTCGATAAGTGTAACAATCTAAGTATGTCATATTTTGAGAAACCCTGTTTGCTCTCGTAGGTTTCTGCGCATCGAAATTTGGGACACTGGCAACAGAGACAAGCGCACTGAAAATTCAGCAGATCCTATGTTAATGGTGCGACCAAGTGAAAAACCTGCCGCGACATATTCACACTCAAGTTCTTGGAGCTATACAGAAAATACAGTGACGGACGATATGGGTGCGACCCAAGCGGACTCCTTGCTGTCGGCACGCCACTGGTCTACGTATTGAAATCTAAGATTCCGCCCTACACCTTTTTTTACTTTGGGATAGTGTGTTTGCTCAAGTCGAAACTTTTTAGAAATCGCTCTTTGCGATCCCTGCGTCCTCTTCACTCTGCACACGGCATCAGTCAAACCGGTTCAACACATTGACATTTTGGCGTCTTCAACACATTGGCGTCTTGACGTTTTGGCGTCGAAAGGCGCTTCGCTTGCACCCAACCGTCGAACACTGATACACGCTTTGATTATATCCTTCCACGCGACGAGCTCGTCGTTTCTCGCACGCAACGAGCTCGTCCTTTTGTGTATGTTTATCACAGCCTAAGAAAGTTTAGGGTTTTGCACCGAGCGCGCGCTTTTGCGCACCGTAGAAGTTGTCTTATTCCGTTACACCGCGAGATAAGAACTGAAGTAGTCCAAGTGTGCGCACAGGCTATCGCCTCTTGCGAAGATACCTTCATGTTACTGTCGATATCAATGCTGCTATGGATGAAAACCAGTATTTCATTGGTGTGTACAACGTAGATTTGTTCCTGTCGAACGTGTACACCTATCAGGTGCTCGCGTGATCCGCCCAGTGCCCGTCTTCAAAACAGCTTTGAGTATTCCTCCTGCTGTTTCTCGCGGCCTGCCTTTTGTGGTGCCTCTCACTTTTTCCTTTGAGGCCCTACAGATAAATGCCACCTGCAGCAGCGAGATCCCGTGCCCGGCGCCACAAAGTGGTATGGGGCCTTGCAGCGGCCACGGCTTTTGTACAGAGGGCACGTGTGAGTGCCATGAAGGCTGGGGCGACATCGGGTGCGACGTGCAACTACAACGGCTTGAATTCCGACGACCTGTCCAAGAGATACTTTCGGTTGGAGGCTGGTCATATTTTGAAATCCAAGTAACAGATACGTTAGGGACACTGCTCGTGGATCTCGAGCGTTTCAGCCGGGGAGATCCGGTCTTATTCGTGAAGCGCCTAGATGCTGGCTTCGTGAAGGGCGGTGTCCCTACAGTATTCGACTATCAGCAATTTGCAGACATCGACGCGTTCAGGTCACGACACAACTATCACCATCGTTTGCTTGAGGTATGCCGCCAGTGCTATCACCGCCCTGTCTGTGCCTGGGAAAGTATCGCACAGGATGAGGTTCACGTTTATAACGCCACTGCGGAATACCGTCCTTCCAATTTGCGTACCTGTCTCCCCTCCCCTCTTCCCGCATTTTAATCACGCGTTTGGAGGAGCAAGGGCCAAGGGGGGGGCCAATGGGGCTTTGTGGAGTGAGGGTACGCAAGCAGACTCATTGGCTGGGGTGGGTTGGCGCGTGCCTGCGCTTCCTTGTGGTCGGGATGGGTGGAACTGTACTGCACGCTCCCACCGCCTTACGCGTTCTGCCTGCGCCCCTGTCCCGGAGGCCCTCCACTCCCTCAGGGTAGAGGGTGTCTCTGTTGAGGCTGTCCCCTGGCGCGCCCAGGTCAGTGTAAGGGCTTTGCTGCGGCGCAGCTGCACAAGATCCTGGGCATTCTACTCGGACTGGCGGAATGAGCTAGCATATCACGATGCAGCGCCATCAGTATGGGACAGCGACGTGCGGGACGGTCTCGGCTGGAGCTGTGCGCGCCACCGCAGAAGAGCACCGCAAGGGCGCAGGACGCGCCACGGGTTCAAGCGGGCAGGCTGAGCCGTCGTCGGGGCAACCCTGGCAGTGGGGGCAAGGTCACCAGCGCTCGGTTACTGTTGCGGAGGAAGGGCCTGCTGGCGGTGGGGGCAAGGTCACCAGCGCTCGGTTACTGTTGCGGAGGAAGGGCCTGCTGGCGGCGCTTAGTTTCACCATGGAGTCAGGCAGAGGTTGGCACCTGCTCGTTTCCATGCAGCACGCAAAAGCAAGAAGCTGACCTGCAGGAGCGGCTGGCAGGATGTGACTCCAGGGACATACTTAGTCGCGGTCTTCAACAACGATATCTATCTGCAAGAGACTGCCATGTATACCTTGACTGCCTTTGCGACGGTAGGCATATGCTTTGCCGCTCCTATGAATCGCAGGTTTCCCCGAACTGTTACTTGTGCTCCCCTCCAGTGCCCGGCATGCACTTACGGGGAAAGGGAGTGGGACAGGAGCCTGCGCTCGGTGGACTCTGCCCGAAGAACTGCAGCGCACCCCATGGCCACTGCGTTGCCTCAACGAGCGAGCTCTCCTTAGGGAGCCGCCAGGCGTGCAAATGCCACGAAGGCTACGCGGGCGACATGTGCCAAGGGCCTTTAGAACAGCTGGAGCTGGCGGAAATATATGCCGGAGAGCTGGAGCCTGCTGACTGGATCTACTTCGAGATGGATTTGCAGGAAGATGCCGAGGGCAATATTGCTAGAAATTTAGAGGTGACGATAAGGAAGGTGAGCTTTCCGAGACCGTCGTATGCACAATGACAAGGGCATTGTGATGCGGACGTATGCATGATGGTGTACATGCCAGATGTGCTGAACGCTTGCAGGAGGGGGCGTGCCGAGGTTCTGGAGCACTCAGGCGGGGGGATGGCATACCCAGCTGAGCGCCAGCAGGAGGGGGCGTCGTAGGTTCTGAGCACTTGTGGTGGCAGGGGGAATGGCATACCTGGCTGAATGCTTCAGGTGAGGGGGCGGCCGTAGGTTCTGAGCACTTGTAGGGCGGGGGGATGGCATACCTGCTGAACGCCAGGAGGGGGCTGGCCGTAGGTTCTGGAAAGCACTTGTAGGCGGGGGATGGGCATACCTGCTGAACGCTTGCAGGAGGGGGGCGTGCCGTATGTGCTGATGAAGAAGGGAGCGGTTCCCACGGTTCTCGAGAAGGACTTCATTATCCCCACTGGGTACCAGATGCAAGCAGGTGCTGACGCATCCCTGGGACTACGCGATAGTGATGCCCTGACCTGTGGGGCGCAAGTCTTTCATTCCAACATTATTTTCCCCACGTCGGTGAAAGCCTCTAATGAAAGACTCAACCTATGGTACCCCCAGATTATTCCCTGTGCCGTAGGTCAGCTTCTGTCCCCAGCTTGCTCTGTGCTCCGCGAGTTGATTGGCAGCTCTTGTTTTTGGGGGGATAGGCACCGGTCGGGCATAGTTTATGGGTAATCGCACATGTGGAAGCCGGTGATAGATCTTTTCGGGCGATCGGCCCTCGGCTTGGCGCATGCTGGAGGTAGACGGGAGTTAGCGGAAGCTGACAGGAAGGCTGCGAGCATGTGCCTCAGCAGCAAATGGTTGGAGGTGCTTTAGTTTAGGTATGGGGATGACAGACGGGGATGACGGACACGGTTGTCATCCGTGTGACAACTGAGCCTTTGCATCCGTGCGGCGCTGGAGACTCGCTCAGCCCTATCAATGCCAGGGCGCTCCGCGTCATGTGCTATCGGTTATGATCCCTGACGGCACAATCGCGTTCCAAGTTTTGTCGAGCGCTGGAGTGCCCAAGGCACCCTGAGCATTTGTACAGCGCGCATTTATTACGCCCTGGCTGTGCGGGCATCCAGAGAGCATATTTCGTGTGCACGCGGAGGACTTGTCACCTGGGAAATATTACATCGGCATCTTTAACAACGATTATTTAGGCCACGCAGCATGCTCCTTCGAGCTGCAGGTGTCCCTTCAAGGTGCGCTTCGCAACTGGTGACCGCGGTCCAATGAGAGCGCTGCTTTGCGAATGCCACGGCCATCTACAGCGTACTGATGGGGCTCTTGCTAACGGGAGCCTCGTCCTATCACCGGGCACTAGTCTGCTGTCTCCATAAGCCTCGTCCTATCACCGGGCACTAGTCTCGTTTGCCCATAAGCCTCGTCCTATCACCGGGCACTAGTCTGCTTGGGTTCCATGTTCGCTTCAATCACCGGGCACTAGTCTGCTTGCCTCCATAAGCTCTCGTCCTATCACCGGGGCACTAGTCTGTTGCCCCATAAGCCTCGTCCTATCACCGGGCACTAGTCTGCTTGCCTCCATAAGCCTCGTCCTATCACCGGGCACTAGTCTGCTTGCCTCCATAAGCCTCGTCCTATCACCGGGCACTAGTCTGCTTGCCTCCATAAGCTTCGGAGCGCACACGCGCCCCTCGACGTAAGATCTCAACGGCCCGCGATTTACAACCTCGGGAGCAATCACAAAGCCTCCGCTGCTCAGAAACGGGGGAGCGCCGCCATGTGCATAGTTCCTGAAGCACTGGAGCTCCTGCCTTAGGCTGTAACCACATCCTTGAGAAATGCTTGGCTGTGGATCAGGGGAGGATGCGGAGAAATTTGGCCTGACCACGACCATCGCCCTGGGGGTTCTCTGCTCCATCTTTCTCTGTGTGTTCGTGCTGCTGCTTTACAAACGAAGGCTTTACCGTCGCGCCAGACAAAACACGAATGCTATCAGTGAATTAGCGGGCAGGCGACGCTTGGACCTTGTTACTCTAAACTCGGCGCCTCAGGAGGTGAGTCCCACAGGGTCCATCACTTCCCTCCCGAAATACCCCATCGCAGGTCGCAGTAATCTTGCAAAGCTGCGAAGGTGTCGTTGTGGGAAGCTTGTCTCATCTGCTCACAATGCTTTGGTGGCTTCCTGTATGTCATACAGAGGCTTGGAGGCTGACAACCTTGTGTGGCAGAAAAGAGGCTTGGAGTATCACATTTGTCGACACGGGGGGCGGGAGGGTGATGCGCATCAAGCAGCTGCCATAAGTATTTTTGGAATCGTTGACGGGGTCATGACTCGTTTGCGGCTCCGGGCTATTTTTTACTTATGGCAGGCAAGAGGGCTCGACTCAGGGACAATCGCGTCGTTCCCGACTTACACATTCAGTAACGGAATGTTGGCAAAGGAGGATGCACAGTACTTCCCCACCCGCCTTTCCCAGTGTTGTCACCCTTGCTTCAATTGGCTTTACATGGTGGTAGAATGTGCCCCCGATCTTCGTGATGGGTCCATGTCGTTTTCTTTTCGCCGTTTAAGAATGGATGCAAAAGTGGCATGCTGTTCTGCACGGATGTTGCAGGTGCAGTGTGTGCTTGTGCGACTACGAGGAAGACGATGCCCTTCGAAAGTTACCGTCATGTGAACACTATTTCCATGTGGCCTGTATTGATCAGTGGCTCCATGAAAACACAAGCTGCCCGTTATGTCGAATGAACCTAAAACATCAAGCCGCCGGGGAGGATGTGGTAGAGCTAAGTGATTCCATGCAGACATCGAATGTTGTTTTGGAATCGACTAATGTGGTAGAAATGGACTCGGTAGAAATCGACTTCACGAGATATGAGTTCACCTCCGACAACGAGATCAACTACGATGCGCCTCCTCAAGGAGAGCGACCTTGACGTGTTAGTTAGTGTAAATAAGCGGACAAATTTGTTGACACTTTTACCTTGTTGGGGTCAAACCTGAACACACCAATAATTATTGGCCACAAATCAATGCAAATGAATGTCCACATGTACACCTATCGGTCCGCGTCACATGCGTATGTGTGGGTCGCCCATGTAATTTCGGCCATTTCTTACATATGAAAATTTATTTTGGACCCAAATTTTTGGCCGTACTAGGGAATCACCTTCCACCCACTCGCCGTTTGCGATTAGAAGCACTTTTCAAATAACGGGTATTTACTTGATTTTTGGTAAGGGTACCATGCGCCCTGCATGCATATGTCACTGCTTGGTTATTTGATTTTGCTATTGCTTAATGCAGGAGTCCTCCAATTTGCAATTCTGATGACTTGATAATCAAACATTTTATGAAGCGAAGTACAGTGATTTTGTGTCTCCATAAAGCAAGGTAGCCAGACTTGATATCCTGCTCTTGACGTGATTCCAACTAGACCTTAGGTGCACAACTATTTTGAAAGCTGCTTTTGCCAACAAGCCATCATACTAATATTTTCTACTTTCCTCTTCTGAGGATAAACTTGCAACAGCCTCTGTGGCAAATCTGGTGTGCACCAAGTCTTGCTCCAGATCGTGCAGACCATCTCCTTCTTTTATTCAATGCTGCATCTTTCTTAATTCTTCCATCTCTCGAGGATCCTGCAATGCCCGAGCTTTCAGTGTCAGGAGGGAGAGTCTTCCCTTTGAGTGATACATTCTTGAGAGTGGGAAGTGCAGCCAGGACTGAAGGCAACCATGAGCAGAACTAACGAATACACTGTTTGGGTAGCTGAACGTCTGAATAGCTTGCGCAGCCAGCTCATGTGTTTTTGGATATGAACAAGTGTAAATGAATGTGATATACGTGCCAGACGGGAGATAACGTGCCGGCACACAGGGCAGCTCCTCATTATAACTTTAGTGAGTGAGGAACGCGCATTTTCGATACTTCACCAGTTTGAGATACAACAGTAGGCTTGCGAGCTAACCTTGAATATGATGGCAGAACAACGAGCGTTTCGAACGCATCCCATACTAACAGAGCCAAGCTTTGCTTCTCCATAACCAGAGGCGCCAATGCAAAGGAAGTCTGCATCTACCTCCCTGCAAAGGCATCGAGGAGTACACAACGAATTAGAGCTGCACGCGTTCTCGAGGTTCTCAGTGAAGGATTGAACGCAACTAGGTTCGAGTGTCGCGGGTTTTCTAGATTCTCGGACCTAACCAAAGGCACACTAAGGTGGTTTTTAAGGCCTGCATACATCCCGAAGGTGTTCGATGCCAAGAACATGTCCTCGGAAAAGAAGAGCGTTTTTCAGTTTGCAAGATTTACCTGCAGTAATTTGTCAGGCTGTCAGTCAAGCTCTCGCCGGGATGTGATCGCCGGAAGACGATTTGACCGTCGATTTCTGTTTTCAATACACATGCACTGTCGTCAGTCCAGTGTTCTTCTTCTTCTTCGCCCCTTCTATCTCAAGGCGAGTCCTGCCTACATTTGTCCTTCTCTCGTTGTTCCTGGTCTCTAAGGCGACCCCCTGTTTCGTCTATGTGAGAAAGAGAGCAATACCTGCTTTGGCCATCTCGTCCTTGTAGCCTTCGAGAAGAGTGGTGTGTGAAACAATCTCGGAAGCATACACCACGTCAACTTTGTCACCTTTCTTGACCATTCTGTTCAGAGGGAACCACAAGTTCTTCGATTCAATTCGCATTCCAGGAGAGAAAGATGCGACCGACTCAATATGCACAGCCGAAACGAGGAGTTACACTTTCGAGCTTTCGCTGAAGCGGGTGAACATCTTCAAACAGCACAACTCTTACCGTTTGATTAAGAGGGCAAATGCGGCTTGGGCAGCAGGAGAGTTGTCAGTCGCAAGCACCCATCTTCGACAGGATTCCAGGTCATAGCTGGTGCTCTTCACCTATTCAAGCCGTTACATATAGGTTTTCAAGCTTACGTTGGAAACAAGTTTGCCACACGTCAGGGAAGCCGTGTGCACACGTGTGCAAATTTGAGCCGAGGAGCTGCGCCTCTTCCCCGTGCAAGATAAGCGCGATCGGATGAAAAGCGACTCAAGCAAGAAAAATATGAGCGCATTTCCACCTCGCACATCGGCAAAGAGTTTTCACAAGAGGTACAGGACGGCTTTCCACAACAAGCGAACGGAGCACAACCGTCCACTCCATGAAAGCAGCAACATGGACGGTTGCTCCGTGAAAGCAGCAACAGGCACGTCCGTATTTAGGAGGACTAGTGTTTGAATACATCCCAGGTACCATGCAATGTTTTAATAGGCATCTTCGCTCCTTTCAATTTCATTTTTGCTCTCATCATACAGGGTGGCTGCAGTAGCAGACTCGCGTGCACGCTCCAACTCATGCTGACAAAGAAAGCTTGACAAAGGCGGGGAGGCTGCGATAGCTATGCAAAACAAAAATATGGCGGCGGAGTATTCACCATGATGAGTGACGAATTTGCAGCCCGTAGGGACTCGTCACTGACGGCTCCAAACTTGTTTTTGAGAAACTCCCTCATTTCTCTGCATAACATCACCTCACAGCATAAGGGTCCCTCTTCACCACAATAAACTTTGGCTCACATCAAAAGGCATTGTATTCAGTCATTGTCCTTATCAACCTTCTCGATCTGCTAGTTACAAGTCCTTGCCTTAAACTTTCTAGGGCATACAGTTGTACCCCTGACCTCAGGTGCAAGCTGTAATTCAGTATTCCAGACCCACGTCCCCTCGACGAGAAAAAGAATTTGCTGACAGGGCGGTTAGTTGGGTGCTCGGGCGGAGGGACGGACAAGCCTTCATCGGTTGTGCCATAAGCACCCAGCACCATGAAGTCAAGTTGGAGGCGTTCCACAAGCTCACAAAGCTGCGCAAGTTCGAGAATGCAGCCCACACTAGAAACAGTGAAAATTTGATAACCCAACCAGAAACGCATAGAGTGCACATCTCAGCTCGACCGCAAGTGAGAACTCAACTCAATCCGGACTAGAGGGTTGATGGCGAAAGCACCTTCTCCGAAATTGACTTGTCCTCGCCCAGGCGAGTTTCTGTAATCCATATAATCTCCATCTGTGCCACAGTTCAGCTCAGTGGGAGGTGCGCTTGAAAGAGAACGAAAGATAGAGTGTCGCTCGCCTACCCCAAGTTTATGAGCAAGAAGTTCATATTCACTTTTCAGGTGATCTGGCGCAGCAAGGATGGACGCGCGAACGGAGGAGTTTGTCGGCTCGCGGGCCTCAGATACGTCTTTAAGAGTTGTAATGTGAAGCACATAAAGCCTGTCCCCTGTGAAGTCCCGCCGAACAACGCCGTGTCATGAAGAGAGAGAGAGAGGCCCGGACATTGGCGACTTCGCTCCTGAGAGGAGTGCACAAAGCTCCGACACTCGAGAGGGGCGGAGAAACGAAAAGCCCAAAATATCTAGTACGACAAAAGCAGGGACTGGAAGAAAGGAAGTGGAACCCGGTACCATACACGGGTTTGTATTTGAACGTGGTTACCAAAACAAGGCGTGCGACAGTTGGCAACGAAGTTGAGACATGAAGGTCAGGGCAAAACCTTTCTCAGTATTCACCAGGGATGCCGCCACCTCAAAGCACTTCTTCGCCAAGTCGGAGCCATCCACACCCACACCATAGCTGAAGCAACAAGGGTGCAGGTGAACGCAAGTTCTCAAACATAGCCAAATTATCCACGATTTTGCTACACATTAACAAATTACACCACAGGACGAAATTCATGCAGAAATATCTATGCGTACGCGAAGGGCTCAGGGGCTTAGGCGGTTTGTCAAGACCTCGACCCTCCAACGCTTTCGGTTTTATTTTCGCCCTCGGAAAGTTCAAGCAGGAAGTAAGACTTCGGGCGCTTACAGAAGTTGCTTGCCGCTGCCTTTGCAAAGGTATTTGTCGACCTGTGAGCGACAGCACGAAGACAGCAGATTCTCTGAGGTAATGTAAGGAAAACTTGCGCTGTTGTTGTTCCGAAATGTTGCAGAATGGCGCCGCGGAATCTGTTTTGAGGAAGCTTGAGCTGTCACAGCGAGCGATGTATCTGGGGCTGGTGCCGATGATAATTAAATAATACAAATAATCTTAACTTTTTGGTATGTTCAGCTATCGGCAGCACTCCAAAATTTCAGAATGGCTCAGGTTATGAGCCATCACACTCTTGAAACTAATCCGCTGCGCAAACGAAAGAAGGGGAAATGACGAAGACGGTGCATTTGTGTGACATATCCTGGGGAACGTAAAGCGTTACCAAGTCGAAGTTATCTAGGCTCATAGTACTCGATTCTTAAAATCCTTACGCTGCACTCTGTTAGCAGTCGAAGTACGCACACCACAGTGTCGAAGGTCAGTTGCATTTCAACTCGCCACGACGGCTTCGAATATTAAAGTAGCTGACGGGGAGATTAATAAACAATAAGATTCATCGTGGATAAATTCCCCCCCAAAAAATAACAACTTACGGCCAATAATTCGAAGGAAAATCTAAGAGGAACTCTCTCTCTCTGGAACATTATAGAACCTGTCACCTAGGGAAGGTGCAGATGCTAAGATATGATATTCGTCACTAGACGCAATATCACGCACCTTGGAAGACTGATATAATACTTGTCCACACAATATGTAGACCAAAAGTAAAAGAGTTACTCAATTTTGTTTTCTTTTGTTGGGTGCAGAAGTCACTTCTGTGTGTCACCTCGCAGAGACTGCAATTGTATTTACTATAACTATTTAGGTGTTTGCGCGTTTCTATTTTGAATTTTCCATCAACGTCGTTCTCTTCAGTCCATCATGACTAGCTACTACCCGTACGCTAGGGGTGCCCAACTAAAGTTGAACCGTCCAATGTTTTCAGATCGGAAACATCGGAAGGTCCGAAGAGATTCCTGGGGAGCAACAAAGGAATGTATCATATTTTGATCTCTGGAATCGTATATGGTCTGTCGGATTCGGAAAATTGCCACTGTTAAAAATGAACGGACCAGTTTAAGTTGGGCAGCTCCACCGTACGCGTAGGGCCCGCATTCGGTACAAGTCAAATGCGCAATCAATTGGAACAATAGAGAGGTTCCGCAAAAAGGCATCTTTTCATAATTCGGGACCAAATCCCGGTGCCACGTCGGATTTTGTGTCGAGTCACTTCTTGGGTCCTGGCGTAATTCCAAAAGGGAAGGGTTATACGCGCTGGAACTGGAACGTGGTTTCCGTCTCAGTCCCGAAAAAATTCTGAACCAGCGTGACGGTCATATCGTCTCGCATCGTCTCGCGTGTCATCGTGAATTTAATTTCCAGGATTATTAAAATCATCTATTTATCTTTCATCGATATCGCGGATATACGATTGCCGTTGGCGTTGACTCGCTCAAGGATAAAGAGCTGCGCACCAACATTCACTGCTCATAATTTTCTCAACGGTCTTCGCTTCGCCTCATGGGCGGAACGATGTCGTGGCTGCTGTGTTATGCGCAGGGATTTCGGAAGTGTTTGACTGCTTTTATTTTTCAGTTTGTTTATGCATATGTGCCGACTCACGATACTCGTTTTGTGCAGCTTGTGTCGCAGGTTTTCCGATGGCGAGGAGGGGCGCGCTTTCTTGAGGTGTGGAAGTCTAGGGCAACCTAGCTTGGGATCACACCCAACCACATCGGACCCACCTTGTTCTCACGTTTTATTCAACTCACTTTGAATATGCATACTGTACAAAGTTTGAGCAGCATCGGGTTGGGATAAGCTATGGACTGATTTTGTTTTTGGGTTTATGGCGTCTTCTTCGCGACCTCTTGGGGTGTGGAAGTCAAGGTTGGGCATGCCAACCTTGCTTGGGTTCGAACCCAACCACATCAAAGGCATCTCATTTGCATATATTCATGCATTTGTCTTCGATATTCATGCAAAGTTTTAGGATCATTGAGTTAGGATAAGCCTTAGGCAGATTTATCTTTGTGGGTTATGGCGCATTGTTTCCTTCTTGAGGTGTGGAAGTCAAAGTTGGCGTTTACCAACTTCGCTTGGAATCAAACCCAACCACGTCGGTATCGTACTATTATCTTTTATGTAACTTCAATAGTTATCCATATTTGCGTTTAATGACGTTAGGTCATGTCATAGGCTCTTGGGTTCATGGCGAACCCAAACCCAAAGCAAATAAATCTGCCTTAGAAATCAATTGCTCGTTTCGCGCACAAGTAACTTTAAGCCTTGAGCTTTAGGTAACTCAAATATATATACGTTGGCAGTATGTGTGCCAAGTTTCGTACGCTAGAACGCACGGGAAGCCCTCGGCTGTTTGGCATCTTTGGGTTTGGGTACGTTCGAACCCAAACCCAAAGCAAATAAATCTGCCTTAGAAATAAATGGCTCGTTTTGCGCACAAGTAACTTGAAGCCTTGAGCTTCAGGTAACTCAAAGGTATATACGTTGACAGTATTTGTGCCAAGTTTCATGCGCTAAAACGCACGGGAAGCCCTCGGGTGTTTGGCATCTTTGGGTTTGGGTACGTTCGAACCCAAAGCAAATAAATCTGCCTTAGAAATAAATTGCTCGTTTCGCGCACAAGTAACTTGAAGCCTTGAGCTTCACGTAAGTTGAAGGTACATGCGTTGGAAGTATTTATGCCATGTTTCGTGATCTAGAACTTACGGGAAGCCCTCGGCTGATTGGCATCTTTGGGTTTGGGTACGTTGAACCCAAACCCAAAATGCTCTTTATCAAGAGGCGACCATTCCGTGTACACTCATTGAAAGTACTTGCGCTTAAGAGGGTGCACTAATATTACTGTCAGCAATATTAGTGCCAAGTTTGGTGCGCTAGTACGCACGAAAAGCCCTCGGCTGCAAAGCTTTTCGTGCTTTGTGTCGACCTCAAGAAGGAAACAATGCGCCATAACCCACAAAGATAAATCTGCCTAAGGCTTATCCTATCTCAATGATCCTAAAACTTTGCATGAATATCGAAGACAAATGCATGAATATATGCAAATGAGATGCCTTTGATGTGGTTGGGTTCGAACCCAAGCAAGATTGGCATGCCCAACCTTGACTTCCACACCCCAAGAGGTCGCGAAGAAGACGCCATAAACCCAAAAACAAAATCAGTCTATAGCTTATCCCAACCCGATAATGCTCAAACTTTGTATGCACATTCAAAGTGAGTTGAATAAAACGTGAGAACAAGGTGGGTCCGATGTGGTTGGGTGTGATCCCAAGCTAGGTTGCCCTAGACTTCCACACCTCAAGAAAGCGCGCCCCTCCTCGCCATCGGAAAACCTGCGACACAAGCTGCACAAAACGAGTATCGTGAGTCGGCACATATGCATAAACAAACTGAAAAATAAAAGCAGTCAAACACTTCCGAAATCCCTGCGCATAACACAGCAGCCACGACATCGTTCCGCCTATGAGGCGAAGCGCGAAGGACCGTTGAGAAAATTATGAGCAGTGGATGTTGGTGCGCAGCTCTTTATCCTTGAGCGAGTCAACGCCAACGGCAATCGTATATCCGCGATATCGATGAAAGATAAATAGATGATTTGTTTTAATAATCCTGGAAATTAAGGGTAGGGTGCCGTGATCTCACGAATTAAAAAGTATTGATCACAATTTCCATAGTTAACATAATTAAATTTTCATTGCAAAGCTGCCACTTGTTGAAATTTATAGCGCATAATTTTGCAACATGAGTACATGACCCCCTATTTTTATTGGCTAGGATCCAAGAATGGTGAGTCAACGTGATATAAAAAAAACTCAGGCAAAGTCTTGGCATAGATTTATTTTTAGAATTTATGTATCGATTGCATATACTAAATTATCACTATTTGATTTTATAAAAAATATTTCTCGAAAATGACGCCAGGACTTTGCCTGAGGTTTTTTTTATACCACGTTGACTCACCATTCTTGGATCCTAACCAATAAAAATAGGGGGTCATGTTGCAAAATTCGCCTCTAAGATTTTTTGAAAGTCAGTTACTTTATGTATCAGTTAAATATGGATTCTGTTATGAAATTTAATTCCAGAAAAATGGTTTGAAACCTCACGGCACCCTACCCTTAAATTCACGATGACACGCGAGACGATGCGAGACGATATGACCGTCACGCTGGTTCAGAATTTTTTCGGGACTGAGACGGAAACCACGTTCCAGTTCCAGCGCGTATAACCCTTCCCATTCCAAAATGACGCCAGGGAATCTTCCAGTCTCGCAAAAAACGCGAAATCCATTTTTCGTGTGAAACAGTCCGCAGTCGCAAAGATTTCGAATGCTCTCGCGATATCGAATGTTGTAAATGGCAGCGACGGTCAATTCTCCGCAGTCTTTTGACCGCACTGCAGTAGCATGTGCACACCACATACAAACAAAAAAGCATCTTTTGGGAGCCAAAATCCGTCACATGCATGAAGCGCACGCGTGATTTTCAATTTATATAAACAATTTTCATCCGAATTCGGACGATTTACAGTGTTAAGAAAAAACGGAGCCCTCAGTGTTAATTTTCATTTCACGCGTAAGAATCTTTCCATAATTCGGAGCAAAATTACGCCAACGTCCGACGTGTCTCGTGAAATTGTCCACGTCACCCGTTTTTTGACCGAATTCGGCTTGCGGAACCTCTCTACTGTAATGATTTAATTCGGGTTCTCAGGAAAAATTGACCAAATAAAAAATTCGCCGCCGACTAAATTTTCTTTTAGATTCCATTTTCCCTATTTTCTCGCCTTCTCAGCAGCCCGTCCGGCAGCAGCCTATCACTGTTCATCTGCGGTTGCAAATCGACGGCCAAGGGGTGAACAGCGAGTCATGGGTGGGACAGGCTTTGTGGAAGGCTGCCGCCGGACGGGCTGCTGAACAGGCGTCCAGCGACGGCTGGCCATATGTAGGGTCTGACGTAGCGCGACGGTTGTATCCATATCCGTCATCTTATGGACGGATATGGTATGGTGCGGAAGTGTTGTCCGCCAAGTGGGTCAACGAGGTGGGCGGCGAAGTCGAGGAATACGAAGGTCCTTGGCTCACGGGGGACGTTCCGATCGTCACCGCGCCGCCGGGGAGGGGTATCGGTTTTTTTGTCTCCGAGAAAAAAATCTTCCCTCCCGGCAGCAACCACGGGCTCCCAGAAGTGCATCGGGTCACCGTCCCTACAGATGGGCAACCCCGGCTGCTGTATAAAGTGCGATACCCTTGGGACGGGGACGAGGAGGAGTTGTGGCAGCATGAGGTGCTTGCTGGTGTCCTAGACTTTTCAGTAGAGAAAGACTTTGGCTGCCGCATGGTGAAAACGAAGTAGTGGACAAGTATGTTGGTAAAAGCACAGCAGCCACGGGGAGAACGCTCCCGGCGAGATAGAACGAATTGAATAATAGATAATACAAGGGAATAAATACCCTAGTCAGGACACAAGCAGGTTCACCGAGAATGACACACCGGACATGACACCTGACAAATATGACAGTCAGGGTGACATATCCAGCACACCACCTCATTAGAGGTGGACCTACAGCTTGTGCATGACACCACCCTAGCTACTAGAGTTTACATCTAATGAGAATGTGAAAGTCTAGTGGCTAGCAAAGATCACAAGATGCACACAACAAGATCAACAAATATACCGGCCGCTAAGGAAGAACTCGTGCTGTGGGATTTCTAAGGTCTAATTTCTGCCGGCTAGTGGTCAGCAGCAAGTCAAGATGCCGCTTGTCTGCTTGTAAGACGATAGATGAATCTCGAGAAAACCTTGCCTGTCGGTTTAGCAAAGAACAAAATGTAGCCACGATCCCGCTTCTGTGCGTCCAGGGATAAATGAGGGCTGTCCGAAATGAGCTGCTGCCCGCTAGTGGTCAAATGAAATCTCGAAAATCACCGGAAAGAGCTTCCTACTTCAGCTAGTGGTTACTGGAATATCCCGGTTCAAGATATCAGACAGTCCGTGAACCAATATAGATCAACTCTCATAAGAAATAAACCCTAAGCTAGATATACCCGGAACGGTCACGGAGTCAGGATTCACGGCCATGAATCTGAAATTCCCGGCCGTGAATTCCGAGGAACGGTCTCGAGTCTAGCTACCTGTGACACTCGGTGTGTCACAGCACGGGCTTACGGATCAGTCACAGGTCCAGTGTTGGCTACCTAGGAATCTGTCATAGGGGCCTGCACCGGGACTCCCGGTCAGGGCTGCCTATACAGATTTCAGCACACCACCCCAGCACTGTGGGTGGTGACTGACAGGTAAGTCAGAGAAGTAAGATAAGTTAGGGTAGGAGCTAGGGTGACAAACCTAACTGCTAATTCAACTGTGCCATTCTGATACACAAATTGAAACCCTCTAGCCGGCACAAGAGCAGAAACATACAGGCACTCAGGTCCTGCTAAACTACTGAAAAGCACTGTGGCAGCAAACCAGATTGAAGATTGTAGATGTCAAAGTAAAGCATAAACCAAATTGAAGACCATGTTGAGGTCAAAGCACATCTCAGTACACCACCAGAAAGTGGTGCACTGCCAGAGCCAGAAGTAAAGCTACTCGGGGTCAAAGTCCAGAGGAGCACCGTCACCACAATGTCCACGGTAGTAGCTTGCAGCACTGCTCTCCAGTGGGTCAGGCGGCCGGTGAACCACCGTCGCAGCACCCAGGGAGTGCAGTACTGCATCCAGAGTGACGGGGTCCAGCTCGGATATACCGGGGTAGATGCACAAGTCTCCCCTGCACAGCACAGGCTGCGGTGCAGCCCGACCCGATACCTGTACAGAGTCGATGTCATTGGCCGCCGTGTAGGCGGCAGCTCCCACTCCCATGATCGAGATCAAAAGAAAGAGAGAGATAAAGTAATGAAATCCCCACGGGCCCGCGTGTGCGGGGAAGCCCCATGGCGGCTTGCCACAACCGTAGGTGCGGGATGCACCACCAGACTGAGGCACGTGGGTCGCGGACTCCGACGCATGATTTGCCGAAATGGTCGGAGTCCGCGGCTTCACGATGAAGCTGCCGTCGGCGAGGTCCTCGTAATCGTCCGTGTCGTAACCCGTGAGGTCAACCTGCCCGATGGCGGCGTGGTTCACGGTCTGAACGAACCCAGCGAACTCACCGTCCGCGCCCGCTGTGGTGGTTACCCGCGCCGATTGCAGTGGCGCGGGTTTCACATCCTTTCCCTGCGAGACAGGCATAGCAGGGGCCGGCACGGCGGATGCCGATGCCGCCGCACCACCTGCCGGAACCTGCTCCTCCGGCGTGGTCCCCGCCGCGGCGGGTCCGCACACCAGAGCCGAAGCCTGCTGCTCGATGCCGTCAGGAGGCGGGAAAGATGCGTGTGTGAAGTGCACCTGGTGATTGGCCGCGGAGTGAACCTCCGCGGCAAGATCGTCGAGCCGTCGAAGAATGTCGTCTCCTACGGGCTCGTCGGAAGCTGACCGCTGCTCCACCGCGAAGCCGTAGGCGGACACGTCGATGCCGCCCACCGCTCCCGCACAAAGCACCGCAGGCGGCCCGTACGCGGCAGCCGCACGAGCAAAGGACTCCGCGCCATCGTCCGCTGCCTGCTGAAAGAGCGCACACATGGCAAGTGCATGCACGCCCTCCGCGTCCTCCTCGTCGATAGGAATGCAGAATGCCGCGGCAGAGGTGGGCGGGTGTTGGCGCCCGCCCAACGGGCAGTCGCGGTAGAAGTGATAGCTCTCACCTTTGCCTGCCTTCTTGCACCTGCCGCAGAACGGCTTCGCTCGCTGGTCGTCCCGGTCGAATCCCACGGGCGGCACCTTGTGCTGCCCCATACGGTAGCCCCTCGGCTGCTGCGCACGCTGCTGCTGCTGTTGCCGCTGCTTGTCCCGCTGTTGCCGCACTACCGGAGCGCCCTCCCCGTGCTGCCGCTGTACCAGCTCCTTTAGCTCCGTGATCTTCACGAGGAGGGCGTCGTACTCGCTGCTGGAGAGGTGCGCGGAGATGCCGTCCGCTCCAGAAGCCGCCTTCCCCGTGTCAGTCTGAGCCCAAGCCTGGTAGATCTCTACCACCATGGAGCGGAGCGAGGCCAACGGTACATGGGCCAAGTCAGCAGCCATGGGGTAGCGCACCTTAACCGCAGCGTAGAACGCCGGGTCAAGCCTGGTGTACAGGCTCAGCTTACGCGTAGCCTCCGTAGGTGTCCAGTCGGAGGCCCTGTTGTCCCGCACCAAACGTTGCTCCCGCGCCAAGATCGGCTGCGGGTCCACGTTCGCGGGGTAACGCAAGGCCGCATGCTCCTCCTGCTGCGACTCCCGCAGCGCCACCGGTACGCAGCCCTTGATGATGTCGACCAAAGCTCGCCGGCCATCTCGGTCAGAGGAAGCATCCGTACCCGTGAGCCAGACATACGCGTTGCTGTGCTTCTCCACCACGAGAGCCAGCACGTCGTACAGAAGGCCATTCACCCGGCTCACAACCGGGGTAAGGGGGTCGTCGAGATCAAAGGACTTCAGCTCCAGCCCAGCCGACTCGAACTCCGTACGTAGCTGCACCACCAGGTCGGACAGAAGGCCAGCGTCGTCCGTACCGCGGAAATGATGTTTCTTGTCACCAAGAACGTCCTCGCGGATGCTCTTGGCCCAGGCACGATGCAGACGTGCCTTGTAGATCTCGTCGGTCAACTTCGCCTGTTCCTGCAAGTAACGCCTAACGGCCACGTCGGCGTCCTCGTTCGAAGCAGTGTTGGGGGTCGGAATAGTCGGTGTCCGCACCGTCGGGCTGTTCCGAACCCCGTCGATAAGCCTCAGAGAGGCATCAATGTCGCTGTCCCTCGTGAGGGACTTCTTTGCTCTGGTAGTAACACCCATAACTCTGAAAGCCTGATGGGAGGTGGTACGCCGGGGCGCGTTTGGGTAATGTTGGGAAGATGCGACGTCACAGTCACGGAAGGAGCGGTAGAGCCATGCGAGCGAGGGGCACTGGAAGACGTCGTCGAGGTCGAAGGTGCTCGAGCCACCAGCCCAAAAATCGGCAGCAAGCGGGATCAGGGCAAGCGTAATACCGTAAATGAACATTGCGTCGACTAGGCCCGGTCCAGGTCGAACCCCCATAGCTGCGGCTCAAAGACGCTCACCGCAAACAGCTCATCTCAAAATTCCCGTGAGTCCCCAAACGCGCCGTCGCGCACCACCTCTCCAAGCGGCTGCTTTAGCCAATCATGGCCAAACTAGCTGTGGAATATAGCGTGGAATGGGTCCACGACCTACTGGAATATCCCGGTTCAAGATATCAGACAGTCAGTGAACCAATATAGATCAACTCTCATAAGAAATAAACCCTAAGCTAGATATACCCGGAACGGTCACGGAGTCAGGATTCACGGCCATGAATCTGAAATTCCCGGCCGTGAATTCCGAGGAACGGTCTCGAGTCTAGCTACCTGTGACACTCGGTGTGTCACAGCACGGGCTTACGGATCAGTCACAGGTCCAGTGTTGGCTACCTAGGAATCTGTCATAGGGGCCTGCACCGGGACTCTCGGTCAGGGCTGCCTATACAGATTTCAGCAGTGGTCGAAACATCTACGAGAAGTGCCCTGCCTGTCCGTTTAGAAACTAAGAACAACCAGAAGAATACCCGCCATCGGAGTCGTAGCCAACACCACCAGATTCGTAATCGTAGTGGTCGTCGTGCGAATCAGAACGAGCACCACCCGAGTCGTACTCGTTGTAATCGTTCTGCTCGTGGTCCTGCGAAAAATCGGAACCTTCGTCCACCGGTTCAGCGTCCTCAAGAAATAAAGATGCGCTACCAGTAGAAATATTTTGCTGCGGAGAAAACTCAGTTTGAAACTTCTAAAACTCCACCATAGTAGTCGCCCTGGAAACCTGTGTCCAGGGCGGGCTACTGTTCCAACTGTGAAGGAGAAAACGTCGGATAGGCCAACTGGCCACCAGTCTCCTCCCAATCGTCGCCGGATTCATCGTAATACCCAAGTGGGTACCCCGATTCATCTTCACTCTCACTACTGTCAAAAACTGCGTGAATATCTTGCTCTGACTCAACGATAGGAGATCCGGAATCCACGGAGTGAAAATAGTGACGCTCAATGCGAGCAGGAGGGGCCTGCTGCGTGAGCCTGCGCGAATTGGAACGCCCAGTCGCGGGTCTGGTAGTGGTGATCTGCGAAGAAACAGATCGGGTGTCTAAATCCACGGGTCCATTTCCAACGCCCTTCTCACAAAAACAGACTTCTGAAGAAACAAATCGATCGGACACAGCACCACCGATTGTTGTGCCTTCTGAGACAACGATAATGCTCAAAATGACCGGGTCGCAAACCGCATCAGGCTGTGGTAAAATCTGCGGAGCACTCCGAAAATGATCGAGAGCTCTAGCCTGGGCTTGGCACAATAAAATGAGCTGGACACGTTTTAGGAAATCCACCTTTGTCGCGATTATGAACAGCGTTGTGTCGTGGCGGGTGTCGTGGTGGCAAGGCTGCTGAGGTCTCGGGTGTGCGGGTTGGCGGTGTCCGGGTGCGCGGGTTGTTTACGGGGGGGAAATTTTAGGTATATGGGGGGCTATATATTTTAGGTGTATAGGGGGCTGTTGGGGACTTCGGGATGGTTGGGTGCCTGCGGCACCTCCCCGTCGCGGGGAGAGAGGGGCGCATCGGTGGTGGGGTCGTGCGTGCCCCTCGGGAAGGGGTTGCCGTACCCGTGCTCCACGATGGCGGCGTACGAGTGGAAGTGCACGATGGTGTCCACTGGCGCTGCGTCGTTGGGCGGGGTCTCGGTGAGGCTGGTGCTGTGCTGCCCAGCGTGGTGGGTGTGTCGTGTGTGGGTGTGCAGCCCCGGAGGCAGCCGCGTGGGGGGCGGCACGCTGTGGTAGTCGTAGGACTGGGCGTGCCACGTGGGGGTGTTGCCAGTGGGGGCAGCGTGGTTGGAGGCGCTGGGGTTGCTCTCCTTGCCGCCGTACTGCTGGTCGAACTCCACCTTGGTCAGCGGTTTTGGGCCCTTGGCGACGCGGTCGTGGTTTACGATCAGCTGGTTCATTAGGTGTCGCAGAGGGTAGGGCATCTTCCCCTGGTTGACCCAGGAGTCGTATAAGGTAGTTTTGCCGCTTATGTGGCAGGGCAGCGTAGGGTGATGGTTTAGGTGCAGGGGTCGGTGGCAGAAGGTGCAGTCGTCGTTGGGCCCACCGATGTTGTCGCTGCACACGTTGGTCACAGTGCGGGGCGTGGCTGCTGCGGGCTCCGTGTTGAAGGAGGATGCTGACGCCGGGCGTGTGAGCTGCCCAAGGAGCTTCCGTCCAGCGGGGTTGAGGCCGGATGGGTCAAAGTTGCTGTCCGCGGGCCGCGGAGCTGGCAAGCGTGGGCGAGTGTTGTCGCTCCTGGTGGTGGAGGTGCGTGGTGGGATCAGCGGCGGCGTTGGTATTCCGAAGTTGTGCTTGTGCTGGCCGGTGACCAGCATGTTTGCCAAGGTGGACTTGGTGGGTCCCTCCGCGTATGCCCCCACGTACTGGATCAGGTTCTCCTGCTCGAGGTTCGCCTTCATGATCTTCGTTTCCATGCTCTTCAGCTTGGTGTGCACGTCCTGCGCGACGTCGGTCACCTCGGCGAGCGTGTTCTCGTCGGTGACGTTCATGGCCTTGCTGAATCGCTCTCGGACGATGCCCGCGAGGTGCTCGGGCAAAGCTTGAAGCATAAACAGGCCAGCCGTCTGGAGATTGGTCACCTTTTGCGTGGAATCGTGGGGCAAGTTGACTCGCTCCATGAGTCCCACCAGACGGTCCCTGAGGGCGTTCGGGTCCTCGCCGGCCAGCATCTGCAAGTTCTTGATCTCGTCCTGGGCGGCCTCGGCGGACAGGTCAGCGCACTTCAGCCTCAGCTAGAAAAAAAACACGCGCCATGCGGCGTCCCAGTCGATGACCTGGCCGGTCAGCACTTGGAAGTGGTCTTCCCGGGGGAATGATACGGGCTGATATGCGAGCCCTTAGTATATGATATAAAATACAAGTAAACGCTGTGTTATAGGACGGTAACACAAGCGTAAGATAATAGCGGGGGATGAGTGCAGTCTCTGTGTGAAGATACTGCTGAAGCACAACGCTTCCTCATCTATACCATTCGTCTCCCATCGCATAGATGGTACCGCCATTGGGTTGTGAACCCGAGACGTTGGTTGAACGACCAGTATCGTCAGAACGAATAATACGTTCGCTCCATAATACTGCGCATGCGTGTTCCGCACATGCTTAAAGCAAAGATGGTTCTTGTTTGTTACTTCAAGATGTATCTTGCTTTGCCATCTTCGAGTTCGACGTACGAACTCTCGATGACAGGTGTCATTCAAGTCTTTCCTTGAATAATGACAGATGACGTGACTTATCATCTGACGACATGTACAGTCATAGTCGACCGTACTGACGACTGTCATTATAATATATGACATGACTCGACATGACATGACATGGTATGACATGTCTGACAGGTATGACACGTATGACATATATTACACATATGTCATCGGTCATGACCCTGAATGGTATGACATGTCTGACAGGTATGACAGGTATGACATGTATGACACATATGCCATCGGTCATGACCCTGACAGATCTCCCCTCTTAAAAGAGTTGTGACCTCACAACGGGCATACCTTTGTATATGTCTATGATGTCTTTGTTGTTGTTGCTTCTTGCTGGTACCAGTCTTCTTACACCGATTTGAGGCGTCCCTCATGGTGTTTTTAGGTTATTGGGGGGAACTGAGTCCACTTTAGTCCCTCACCTTACAGTTCTTAGGATGTAGCCCCCTTTGAAGTTCGTATCGTATTTCAGAGTGACGTTTCAAGGTTCAATGAATTGCGTTTCGTGATACAGATTGACGCTGGATTACTGATTGATCCACACGTATCGTGCGTCAGAGTGACGATTCAAAGCATCCGAAGTGTACGTTACGGATTATTTGCGCTAGCCGTCGTCGCTTTTGCGAACGATGATCCCACGACGATTAACAATTTCTCATTAATCGAACGATTCTCGGCCTGATATAATGCACCCAACCCTTCCTCCCCTCCTTAAGCTACTTTGGAGGATCACAGGCGGCAACGGGGAGCCCGTGTTTGTTTCCGGAGTTATTTCACCGGGGGCTTGTTTTAATGCAATTGGAGAAGGCCCTGCTTACGAGATATCGGAGGGACTTTATAAGTCCACTTTAAATCCTCACCCGTCTGCCAAACTCCTGATATGGTCCAGTACGCACGCTTTGACGAACATCTATCGCGATGAGTGAGAATGGATTCGCCACGTACTAATGTTGCTTGTCCTCAACAACCTCTGTCAGTTCAATATATAGTTACCGATCTGAGAGTGTACATGCAATTTGAGCTGATCAATTCTGAATCAATTGTCATAATGCATACCTTAAAAGGGTAGCTAGAGGCACCGCCAAATCCAGAGCAGTTAAACTCCGGCTGCGATGTAATTCACCGAAATCCACCACACCTCGCTGAAGTAGGTTATCAACGTGTGATGTGATCATTGATTTCCTGGTACAGACCGGTACCACACCCCTTGCGGCGTGATGTGCGAGAGGTAGGTCTGCCATTGTCCGCATCATATCCAGAGTGTCCCTTCTGTTTAGGAACCTAATTGGAATATTGCGTCGCCGCCGTCCATTAATAAGGTCCTTGTCCAGGTCCTTCTGTATGTCAGCAGCAGATACTTTCTGTCGCAGCTGTTTCCGAATCCGCTGCATCAGAACCTCCATCGAGGTCGACCTCCCCTTACTTCTCCACTACCACGCGGGTAAACGCGGTGACTGTTCCGTCATGAGGGGCGCGTACACATTATTGTACATCCATGTGCCCAGCACTGCAAAGTGCCGAGGCATAGGATCACCTTCTTCAGGTGAAACTCTCAGCTTATTGCTGAAAGTCAGTGGCGACCTTGTCGCCACCGAGAAGGGTGATTCATCACCCTTCCTCCTCAGAGATAGTGATTTCCTCGGAGTTGCGCAGCTCCGCACCAATAACCGCCAGCTGCTCGGAGCACCCTACCAAGGCCGCCAAGGATTCTACGGCCTCTCCATCCATCTCAGCCAAGCTCTCGATCTCCGCCTTTAACTCGACAGGTGCCCACTCAGTGTCCTCATTGCGCGACAACGCCCAGAACAACGCCGCCACTTGTTCTCGGTTTCGAGCTAAACGAGAGGGTGCGTTTGCCTTCCACGCGGCCAACTTCACCGCGTCCGTACAGTCTCGCACCAGATGGTCGGGACTTTGACACGCGTAGCAGTTTCTCACTCGCTTCGGATAGGTCAGGGTTGTTGTCGAGGCCGGGGGCGATGGTCGAACAGAGGTCGGCGCTGCGGCGAGCTCAGCGTGCGTGACCGCCATCAATCGAGGGGGCTCCCGAGAGCGGCTTCGGAAAAAGGACCTGGAGGGTGACGGAGATGCAGAAGGGGAAGTCCAGCGGCCAGTTCGATCTCCACTCCTGCTGGATTGAGCCTGAGCCGCCTTCTTCTCCTTGCGCGACTCGATGTTTTTGGCAATCTCCAGCACTTTTAAGATCGCCTGAGTAACATCTCTGGGCGTCGCCTCCTCCTCATCTCGCCGGGAAAGACGCCATCAGAGGTGGGAGCTGCATCAACAGAGGTTGGCAGATCAGCTCCTGGGACAAATCGTTGACCTTTCCTCAGCCAGGCAGCCCTCGGCTGCCTCGATCCCAGTGGTGAACCATCCTCCTCAAGACAGCGTGCGGGCCCAGATGATGCAGGAGGTTTCGGAGTACATGCAGAATCTACATCAGCACGTGCTTCAACACTATCCTCACATGTTCTCTGGCAAACTCGCAGCGATCGCGCCGCCCCTGACGCTTGACCATATCGCCTTCAGATGGGCTGGCTTATTACCAGGCGCGCCGGTTCCTGCAGCCGGATCAGGCCAGATGCCGGCACATTTCTCCGGCCCAGCTCCGGCAACAACCCCGACCTTTCCGCCGGCACCGTCTGATCCGCCGGCTCCCGGCTCATCTCCTTCCCCGTCCGAATCAGCCGATCCAAATCATCCACCACCGGACTCTCCGCCATCTTCCAACCACGGCGACTCACGCCCCAGACGTCTAGATGTGCTACTCGCGACCTTGGAGGGAGCCTCCTTCTGGTTGGGAAACCACCTGTCTTCTTCCTCGGTGACCTTCAGCCATGGAGCGGAGACGCACTACTCCTACCGACTGCCCACCATGCATGCCCAGCAACGCCGGTCAACCAGTGTCCGACCTCAATCGGATGTGGATGACTATGCGGCACATCGGGGTGGACATCCAGGACCTTGCGCAACACGGGACAGTGCGCACTCCTGTGCTCGTGACCGAGATTGAGGATAGCGTGACCTCGCTTCACCCTGCAAGTGGAGAAAACGCAAGTGGATGATGCCCGCCGTTGCGCCGAGGGCCGTACTGGAACTCAGCAGAGACGCCTGCCATTGTACTCCTGGGGGGGTGACCATTTCTGACAACGCTCTGGAGTCAGAACTAACCGAATTTGATCCTGTAGGACTTCAAATTTGGGCAGCATGGTAAGTTGATTTGGGCGCAGAATGTTCCGATGTTGGGCGTTGACCCGTGATCAGAACGGGAGGATCTATGTGTTATATATGGAAAGAAACCATATGTAGTTGTTGTACACGGTCGGTTGAAGACGCTTATCCCACTCATGAATGGCACGTACTGGTCGTACGCAATTCTAAGCTGAATCTAACCCAAAATTTAATCTAATTACGTGGATGAAAACACCGTTTCGAGTTGCTGCGTCAATTGGGAATATTTACGTCTGCCTATTTAGAGCAAGGGGTGCCAAACCAATCCGTCTATAATTAAAAATTCTAAGTGCCCTTCCGGCTTAAGCACACACCGCATGCACTCTCCGTCCCTCCGATGGACGGGAAAGTTTTAACACGGATCTGTCTTTGCATCACTGGAGATAATTATAGTCTGTCGCCGGGCGTTCATGACCATTTTGCACTACTCAGTACTCACAAGTTCAATATCAACATCCCACTTCACTAGCTTTTATACTATAACCAATACAAATTCGAATAGGACCAAGGACTAAGCTCGAAGGACCCGCGCGGGTGCGCGTTGGATGACGTGCTGACGAGAATGTAAGGAATGAGCTCACCACCGAAGAGTCGTAGACAAGAAACTACATACGAATCCCATATACTATTGGAAACGGAAAAGGGTCTGTGCGTGCGTGACATGAGCTGATGGCCGGAGAAGGGGCTGTGCGTGATATGTGCTGATGGCCGGAGAAGGGGCTATGCGTGACCGACGGACTGATGGCCAGTGAAGGGGTTGTGCATGACAGATGGGCTGGTGGCCGGAGAAGGGGCTGTGCGTGACCCGCGATGCGTTGATGGCCGGAGAAAGGGGCTGTGCGTGACCGATGGGCTGATGACCGGAGAAGGGGCTGTGCATGCCATGAGATGATGGCCGGAGAAGGGGCTGTGCGTGCAATACAAGGGCTGATTGCCGTACTCTCAAGCGAAACCTTTATGAAGCAAAACAGAATTTCAACTCACACTTTTACCCTCGAGATTCTTCCGGCGGAATCATGGGTGAACATCTCACACGATATGATATACAAGGAGATGCAAGCACACCCTCCTCCGCAACTTCCAATTTGGATTGCAACAGTGTCGCTACACTTCCATCACTTCGAGAAATATTCAAAAGAGCTCATAAAAACCGTGTCTGCAATGTTGACAGTCAAGTGGTACATATTATCAGGTACATAAATGATATCACCTGCACATCCCCAACGGCAATCAATAACAATAGAAATGCTACTATTCGACTTGGGAGATATATGCGGAAATCGTGTGCTTATTTTACAGCCATGGATTCACAACAACCTTCGAAGATCTCAAACCAATATCACTCAACATAATCAAGACCAATATTGTCTCTGATACTGCTACAGAGCTCAGCCACTCCACTAGTGACACGAAATGTCGATATAGAGGTGGATCGCTCTATAGATTTCCAGTACATACCTGGTCTGATTGTGCAGTCATAGAACTCCTCGGTGTGATCAATCGTTGGATACACATCTTTCAACCACTGTGCAGCACTGTAACGTTCCGGAAGTCCACTCGGCTTTTTCGCAGAAAGTATCCAACGCTGCGGACCCTCCACCATTCCATTGGTTGAAACACGAAGCACACGTAACAACAAACAAGATAGAACATCCTCTTTGTAAAACATACCTTCGAGCCATGAAGAATCTCTTGAAATACTGGTAAGTGATTATGGAATATGTATCCCGATTTTCGTGTTGCAAGGCCCAACGAAGGCCCGGGTCGCCGATTTTCACCAAAATATTCAAGTACAGGCGTGTACTTCTCCTGCAAACCATGTGCACACTTTCATGTTCAAGCCTGTTGCTTGCCATTTGCACAGTGCATTTGCAAATTCAAAAAGTTTTAATCAAAAGATGATTATTGAAGCCATCGTGTTACCGCCCGTTGTGTTTTCTCCGATGCCACTCAGTGTGCAATATGCCAACAATCGAAGTGCCACGAGATTCTGGTTCATGCTTTTGCCACAGAAGCTTCAAACAGGAGAAGTCACACGTGTCGTGCCAACCATGGTTAAACATCAACCGCTTTGAGCATTCTGTAAAGCTTACGATTTGGGTGGCGGTAGACCTTAGCAGTGAGCACTTGGTGTTGAAATTGAAGTTGGGTATCCTAAGCTTTCTTAATTGCAAGTTTCCACAAATAGGGTCTTTCGGTGGTGTTTAGCACAATTTCAGGTATGAATGCATTTGCTGTTCATCCACATGATAGAAAACCCAATGGATGGGAAACCAAACGTGCAAGCTTGAGACCACCAACTCGAACACTTGAGCGCTCATGCAATTTCACGCACGCAAGCATCCATACTCCAAAGTCTGATCTAGCACGCTACACGTCATTAGTTTTGGAATTCAACAGTGGGTAGCTTGCAAACGCGAGTGTACTCTTTCATTCACAAATAATAACGACAGTTCGCAGCATGAAGCGCCACGAACTCTAGCGCCCAATCATTACTGAACACTATTGATTGGGCAGATTGAGTGAAGGTTCAACAAACTTTGGATCTATGTGACACTGACAGTTTATACCGACCGCAATGACACCCCTGGGCACCAGCCCACTTTCTAAAGGTGGAACTATGACGCCCTGTCTTGCCGATGGTCACACTTTGATCCAACGGCCACGATTAGTTCTGCAAATCTACAAATATCGATTGTTCAAATTGGAGCCCGCGGAATTTTAGCGGTTTCAAAATATTGCCCCAATCGTTCTGAGTCGCACACCTGTTCTGTCCACGGTGACGGTTCGACCCTTCCAAGAGAACCTGAACCAGTCACAGACTACACGTAGGAATTCGAACAGACATGAACTCAGCTCTGTTCTTTTGCACTTCGTAGCAAAATAACTTCACGGAATATTTCTCAATATTCTTGTGTGGGCACACTGCAAATTATCTTAACATATTCCCCTAGATCAACTCAGGTATCTAGGAAGCACACGTGCAAGGGTGCGGTTTAGACGCGCCAAGGCGTCCGCGTTTGGACGCGCCACAAGCGCCGAGAGCATGTGACGCCGCGCCAACGCCTGGGCGCGGGCCCCTCAATTCCGCGCCGCGCCCGCGCTAGCGCCACTCCCTCAAAATCCGTGCCGCGCTGGCGCCTGGCGGGATGCGCGGCGATGTCGCACCACGCGCCAGGCTGATGGAAGACTGGAAATCTCGTAATTCACTGATTCGTGGAAGAAACTGAAGTTGCGGTCGCAGAACGAGAAGGCAGAACCGATTGCGATTCAACCGAAGACGTAGCTCAAAGAAGAGTTCAGGATCTCGCGCGATGGGATCGAGCGCGCTGGCATGGGGAAATATTTCTGACGCCGCGCCGGCGTTTAGTGCGAGGTGATAATTGTTGACGCCACGCCAGTGCCAAGGCGCGCTAGCGCCACCTCCCGTCAACTCGTGCCACGCGGCGCCAGATCCGAAAACCCCAAACAGCACCCTTGCACACGTGATGGCTGGAGGATCAAACAGCCAGAAGGCGAAAGTCGATGATGAACCAGCGGGTTCAGTCCAGCCCGAGGCACCAGGAGTCCAGCCGACGCCGGCAGACTCGGACCAGGACATGATGAAGACGCTGTTGCTGCTGCAGCAGCGGCAAATTACTTTGATGATGGAACAACTGACGCACCTTAACACCGACAAGGCTAAAGGTGACGCCGCGGGGTCTTCTACTCAAACGAAGGGCGACAAGGAGCTGGCGCGGCGTCAGAAACTTCCCTACCATCCTAACCGTGAGGACAACCCCTACCCCACCCATATTGCGACACTGGAGACGCGGATGCCGCACCTGTACGATCTCTACGGCGACAAGACGTTCGACAGCCTTAACAAGAAGGCTTCGTCCTCGTTGAAGTACGAACAACTTGTTCTGGGACTTGCACGGGCGTATTTTCATGACGTCGTGCAATTTTCTGACGACACCCTTGAGTTGTCGGAGAACCAGGACAACGTGCCTGTTTCTGCGCAGGAGATTGAGCAGCGGGTGTACGAGACACACACACCACGATGATGGGAGCGTACACTTTGCTGGCTCAACGCTACTCGATGCTGCAACTGCGCGCGGGTCTGGACGGCGATGCAGCAGCGCATGGAGGACCGCAGGCGTTGAAGGCAAAGCTGGCGTTCATGGAGGAGAAGGTGTACGACAACCCCGACGGCTTCACCAACGAGCCTATTTTCAACCAGTGGCTTCAGGAGTTTGAAACTTCACGGCAATGCGCAGTGATGAACACGACGGCCAAGCAGGCAGCGCGGGGCAAAGCTGCTGCTGGTGGTGGTGGCCGTTTCCAAGGACGAGAACTGCGTGATGACGGAGCTGGTAGCTCAAACCCGAAGAACCCATCGAATCACCTTGCCCGCGGACGCGGTAAGGGCGCAGACGGGGCCGGTCGTGGGGCTGGCGCCGGGCGTTAATGTGCCCGGCACCGTCCTGTCCGGTTCCAACTTTCCCTTCTGGGATCGGGCAGAAGGTGGAGCCGACTCTACAGGAGAGGGTGCGGCGGAGGAAGGGAGCCTGGCGCGCGGCGGGCGCCAACGCGGAGGTGTTGCAGTGGGTCTCTCGTGGAGCGAAGATCAACCTGATGCAGGGTCCTCCGGCACCGTTCGACCACGGCGTGTTGTTACGGGATCTAACTGCGACGCAGCAGACCTGGTTGGAGAAGGAGGCGAAGCGGCACGTGGACAATGGAGCGGGGGTGAAGGCGAAAAAACGAGAGTACGTTTCCCGTATGTTTCTTGTTCTGAAGTCAGGCTCGAACCCATGGAGAATCGTGTACGATTTCAGGTGGCTCAACGCCTTCTGTTGGCAGTCGAGATGCAAAATGGAAACGCTGAAGGAACTGCGAAGCAGAACAACTAGTGCTTCTCCTTCGACCTCAAAGACGGTTACCACTGTGTGGGAATCGACCCGGACTTCCAGAAGTACATGCAATTCGACGTCCAAGGAGAACTTGACCAGTGTAGCACGCTTCCCTTCGAATGGAACGACTCGCCGAGGATCTTCGTCAAGTTCATGAAGGTCCTGGTGGAGGTGTCACGGTCACCGACAGCGACCAGAGACCGTCAGGATCTGTGGAGATTGCGTACGACGACGGCGCAGCGACGATGGGAGGTACGGCGACGCGCTGGGGGAGCAGCACGGCGAGACCGAGGACTTCGTGGAGCGAGAGTCCTTCCCTTCATGGACGATTTTTTGCCGATGGTCAGCAGCGAGGAGGAGGCGTACGAGCTACGGCAACGCGTGAAGCGCGTGCTGAACCGCTTGGGCCTGAAGAGGAACGTGAAGAAGGGACAGTGGGTTCCAGTCCAAGTTGTGGAGCACTTGGGACTAGAAGTGGACTTCAAGGAGGGCGTCTTCCGCGTCACGCAGGCGCGACTCGAGAAGATCACCTCCAAGGCCACCGACCTGCTGTGCGAGAGCTTCCGGAGAGCAACGCTGGGTGCTCCCACAAGGCATTATTTGCGGGAGCTGAACTTCGTGCTGGCGAAGAAGCGAAGCTGGGGGGCGAAGCTGAAGCTCACGAGGCAGTCCTTCGCCGACCGCGAGTGGTGGAAACGTCTTCAAGCTCACAACAAGTGGAATGGGCGGAGAATCTGGAGGTGTCCGACGCGCGCGAAGCTGCACACGGACTCGTCCCTTTTCGCGTGGGGAGGAGTGCTTAACCTCAAACTGGAGGCGAGAGGTTTCTGGAATGACGAGCTCCGTCAGCTGCACATCACGCACCTGGAGCTCGAGGCCGTCTTCAAGACGGTACAGGCTTTTCTTCGCGAGCTGCGGGGAAAAGTCGTACGTCTCTACTGCGACAACCAGGCGGTGGTGGCGATGCTGGAGCACTTCACCAGTCGCAACCCCGACTTGATGAGGAGAATGCGACGCCGGTGGTCGCTGCTGGACCTCAACGACATCGAGCTGCAGGCGCACTACATCCGCAGCGAGGCGAACGAATGAGCGGACCGGCTCTTGCGGGACACCGCCATCGACGACTGAAAGCTGAATCAGCGCTGGTTCGACTAGGCGCAGTCCGAGTGGGGCGAGCACACGGTCGATCGCTTCGCGTCCGAGGTCTCAGCGCAGCTGCCGAGGTACTACGCCCAGTGGTGGGATCCTCGCAGCGAAGGGGTGGGGGTACGACTGGAGCTGCGAGAACCATTGGATCAACCCGCCCTGGGAACCCACGGACGCACAAGCTTCGGGAGGAAGGCGCTGGGGGCACGGTGGTGGCCCCGTACTGGCCGGGCCAGTCGTGGTTCCGGGAGCCGGAAGAGATCGACGAGGAGGTGGTGATGCTGCCCCGCAGGTGGAACCTCTTTGCTCAGAGCCGGCTGGGCGGGTCCGAGCTGCTCGGTGCGTCCAGCTGGGACGCCGTCATGTTTCGAATCCCGGTGCGCCCGTGAGTGTGTACGTGCAGGCGAGCAGTGCATCGGCAGCATGGCCGGTGCCGGCTGTGGGTGCACAACTGGAGAAGTACTGGCCCCTGGACGATGACTGTTACAAGGGTACTGTGACTCACGTGGCGGGAACGGGCAGCACCACATCCAGTACGACGATGGGGACAAGGAGTGGCTGCAGCTCTCGGAGGAGCTGACACGCCCGGAGCGGCTGGAGGCCAAAGAGGACTACGATGCGGCGCCCGTGGACGAGTGGACATCGGCCCTGCTGGGGCGCTGGCGAGGTGAGCTGGGCGTGAGCCGGTTCACGGAGCTGGCGGTGCAGATGCAGGAGCAGGCGTTGAAGGAGACGCCGCAGGGGAACTACGGTCCCAAGTCCAAGAAGTTCAAGGGCTTCTGCGAGGGCGAGGGACGGGAGTGGCTCCCTGCGTCAGAGGACACGGTGCGTCTCTACCTGGCGATGCTTCTGGACAGGGGTGGCATCCGGGCGACCTCGTTGCAGCCGTACCTGTCGGCAATCAACAACTACCACGAGGACATGGGCTGGCCGGGCCCGGCGAAGGGGAGATCGGTGACCCGTGCAGTGAAAGGCATGGCGAGGCTGCAGGTGGCAGCATCGGAGGCGACGGGTGTCACCGTGACGGAGCGCGTCTGGCTGCCGGCACGGTGCACGAGGCAGCGCTCACGCTTGAGCCGGAGAACCGGGACCAGATCCGGTGGTTGCAAGCTTGCACCTACGTGGTGCTCACTTTTGTTTCTTTTGGCAGGCCTGACACGGGCACTTCACTCCAGCAGGACAATGTGCTGATGGACGAGGACGGTGTGACTGTGGTGCTGATCTGGGAGAAGGGCAGGCTGAAGAAGCAACAGCTGTCCATCCCATGGTGGGGGGTGGAGCGGCTACGGGAGCTCCTGGAGCTCTGGACACGGTGCAGGGATGAGGCCTGGCGCCGTGCGTCACCGGGGTGGACCCCACCGATCGGTGTGCCGGGCAGCTTCTGGCGGCTGCCGGGAGACAGAGCGTGCTCACCGGGATCAGACACGGACCTGGGCAATGAGTGGCTCCAGCGGGCGCTGGGCAGTGTGGGCTGTGTGCCTCCAGAGAGCGGGCACTTTTCAGCGCACAGCACCCGGAAGGGTGCAAAGACCTGTGCCCGTGCTGTGCGGGTGGTGATGGAGAAGGTGTGCTTCCTCGGAGGTTGGGCACAGCTGTCGGCTGTTGTGTAGACGTACATCGACCCGACAGCCGTGCCGGACCAGGCAGTGCGCAGCTACTTTGGGTGGCTGGCACCACAGGGAATCTTTGCGCGGGAGTGTTGAGGCAGGTGCAATCTTTGAGACATTGGCAGTAGATTGTGTGTGCAGAAAGGAATGTTTAAATCGGAGCCCGCGGAATTTCAGTGGTTTCAAAGTATTGCCCCAATCGATCTGATTCGTGCGCCCTTTCTGTCGACAGTGACGGCTCGACCCTTCCAAGAGAACCAGATCCAGTCACAGACTACAAGTAGGCAACAGTGTGCCTTTTGGCAGTAGTAGATTGTGTGTGCAGAAAAAAACTAAGGGTTTTTTCAGGGTTTGAGCATCCTGACTGCTACAGTGGGCCTAGGCAGTCATGCTTTACATCAAACTGAACAGCAGGACGTACAAATTCCAATAATTAGACCAGGAATCTAAGTCTGCCCTACACACAAGTCCAACAATCAACACAAGTGGCCAAGTGGTGTTCCCTCGTATCGGAGACCAAATGGCGAGATGCTGAGATCAAGCAATTGAAGCTCACCTAGAGACCGTGACCAAATTGAGATACTTGGCAATAATCTACGATTGTGTAGCCTCGCGCTATCAAGCGGGATATGGTTTTATGTGTTGCGTACTTTTTTTAAGTCCAGTGTCCAACATTAAAGCCATCGTCAAAAGAGGATGCGCACCCGTATGTGACTCCACCAATAATCATCTTCGTCATGAGCATTATCAAAGCAGTATAGCATTGTAAAGTTTGCATCGAGAGCGTTAGCTTCTAGCCACTCAAATTTGTATAAATAATCTTTCATTTTCCTGTAGTTTGCAAAATCCACCAACTTTGGCAACGTAAATATTACCTCTTCGTCAACTTGATCATGCATAGAGGCTATTCTTGAGAGTATGGCCGTGCTGAGCTTAGTAATTGATGTGAAAACATTAAGGAGGGCGACATATTCAACGTTGGTGCCGCACATACATGGGTGCACCCGATAGGTGTGTAACGTTCAAAGCTAAAACATGTTTTGCCCGTAACGGACCATCAAGAGCCTACCAAGTTTGAGAATTATGCTTGCAGTTGGGGTTTGGACATGTTTGCTTAGGGGCATTCGATCGAGTGAGTGACGGTACCAACGGAAAATACATGGAAAGGGTTCACTAGTTGTTTGTTACTCTAATGCCATGTCTCCGTCACAAGCAACAAATCTACTTTGCCCACCCTCAGCGGGTCCAAAATCAAACACCGATTGAAACACGACACATTTCTCATAAGGAAGACTCAATCGAAAAAAAGTGGATAATGATGCCCAAAATTTGATCCCTAAAAGCTGAAAGTGCTCTCAAGAGAATGCAGTGAAAGTGGTTCACCGATTAAGGTCACCACCGGGGCCCAATGTAAAGGGGTCATAGAGCCAAACGATGTCTTCCGCATGGTCAGCAAGCAACCGGCTCCTCTTCGTTAACTCCCGCACTGCCTCGTTCTCTCGCCTGGCATCGAGGATCACTGGGCGTCCTCTTCCCACGTAGTTGTGAAGGAATTCTTCTCGGCTCGGCCTTCCGACTCGTTCGATGTTGCATATTTCTGGAGGGAAGTCGTTCTTCATAGGTAATTCCCCTCGCCAGTCCGCGACGGTTGGTGGAACGATAGGGCGTCTTGTCCGCATCCCCACTTTTCCTATCAACGTCACATCGCAGACTCAGAACCATAGATCGGGTCAACGCATTGGTCATAAAGTTGGGGGTGTCGATAAGAAGATGGTGGAGCTTAACGTGGAGGAAAATTTTCCCCTAGCTAGCCGAAATTTTCTCAGCCGGCCATATAAACATGCGCTCGAAGAATTCCGTTTGAAATACTAACAAGCAAAAACAGCTTGCTTGAAATTAATGCGTACACACACCAAAGGACCTTTGCCATGCTGGCCAAATGCACCGACTCATGCAAGAAATGCAGAGACGATGCTATTGGTGCCTGCGATCTCCTGCTTTCATTGTGCGAAACGTCATGATGAAGGGATACTCAACACTTTGGACTCCGAAAGCCGCAAGGACCGCGGTGCCATTGAGACAAGTTCCGAAGCCTTTTAACACTCCTGTTCTGTATTTCCCACGGCTATCACTCGTCACTACATGCCGGGAGCTGGGACAATGTGCCCGTCTCCCGTGCGACCAAAGTTGCTACCAAGGATTTGCATTGGTTCTGGTTATTGTCACGATGATGAGGCATGATACTTTGGAATTGAACAACTCGATTGCCACTCAACTGCCGCCTCATGACTTATGCGGTGGACTTGCTGTTCCTTCGGAGTGGAAGAGGGACGTCGCGAGGGAGCGGGTGTCGATGTGGTATCTTGCTTGGGGGCTTCTAGAGTTGCCAGAGAAGCCATGGAACGGATTCACACTGCCAGCCGACGACTGATTGCGGCCGGTCCATCGCCACGTGGGGCACCACCCTCGACCCTCCAGAGGAGGGGGGCTACACTCTCTGAGCACAACACCCACAGAGGGGCAGCTATATGCGCTCATGGAATGGGCATGCTCTTAGAGCTTGTTTGAAGGTTGGTCACAAAGTGACTTCGGGCGCGCATATGTTTATTGATCTAGTCGCCGTGAAAGACCTGGATAACACTCGTGTGGCAAATACTGGTGGATGATGCGTTCTTTTACGTTCATGGCAAATTGGCAAAAGCGCAAAAGAAATGGATTGCAAATTGGTTTTAGAAATTTCTCACTCGTTGAATCGATCATGTTTCTTTCATTATTAGATGATGCAACCCCCCTCCCCCCCTCCTAATTTCCATATTGAGATCAACAGACTCATGCCAATTTCGATACTCGAGAGATTCCCTAAGAAGAATAATGATGAGCTGCGCACTTGCACCCATTCAACCTGGAGACTCAGTTGCAGCCTTTTCAAAATACTCGCTGCTCAGTCAAAATGCTTAAACGATGCTGATGATTGCAGCATTGCAACTACACCAAACGCGGCCGAATTAAACCTTTTGATTCTTGTGTTAATACATGCCATCTACCGATTCTATTTAAATCGGAGCCCGCGGAATTTCAGTGGTTTCAAAATATTGCCCCAATCGTTCTGAGTCGCGTGCCCTTTCCGTCGACAGTGACGGTTCGACCCTTCCAAGAGAACGTGAACCGGTCACAGACTACAAGTAGGAGTTCGAACAGACACGAACTCAGCTCTGTTCTTTTGCACTTTCGTAGCAAAAGAACTTCACGGAATATTCCTCAACATTCCTGTGTGGGCACACTGCAAAATTATTCTCAACATATTTTCCCTGGATCAACTCAGGTATTTACGAAGCACACGTGATGGTAGGAGAACCAGACAACCAAAAGGCGAAAGCCGATGATGAACCAGCGGGTTCCGTCCAGCCCGAGACAACGGGAGTCCAGCAGACGCCAGCCGACTCGGAGCAGAACATGAAGCAGCCGTTCACCAGCCGCAGCAGCGAATTACTTTGGTGATGGAACAACTGGCGCACCTCAACACCGACAAGGCTAAAGGTGACGCCGCCGGGGTCTTCTGCTCAAACGAAGGGCGACAAGGAGCTGGCTCCCTTGAGTGGTTAGGTACCAAGGGACAACGTGCCTGTTTCTGCGCATGCGATTGAGCAGAGGGTGTACGATACACACAACACGAGGATGGGTGTCTTCACTTTGCTGGCTCAACGCTACTCGATGCTGCAACTGCGCGCGGGTCTGGACGGCGATGCAGCAGCGCATGGAGGACCGCAGGCGTTGAAGGCAAAGCTAGCGTTCATGGAGGAGAAGGTGTACGACAACCCCGACGGCTTCACCAACGAGCCTATTTTCAACCAGTGGCTTCAGGAGTTTGAAACTTCACGGCAATGCGCAGTGATGAACACGACGGCCAAGCAGGCAGCGCGGGGCAAAGCTGCTGCTGGTGGTGGTGGCCGTTTCCAAGGACGAGAACTGCGTGATGACGGAGCTGGTAGCTCAAACCCGAAGAACCCATCGAATCACCTTGCCCGCGGACGCGGTAAGGGCGCAGACGGGGCCGGTCGTGGGGCTGGCGCCGGGCGTTAATGTGCCCGGCACCGTCCTGTCCGGTTCCAACTTTCCCTTCTGGGATCGGGCAGAAGGTGGAGCCGACTCTACAGGAGAGGGTGCGGCGGAGGAAGGGAGCCTGGCGCGCGGCGGGCGCCAACGCGGAGGTGTTGCAGTGGGTCTCTCGTGGAGCGAAGATCAACCTGATGCAGGGTCCTCCGGCACCGTTCGACCACGGCGTGTTGTTACGAGATCTAACTGCGACGCAGCAGACCTGGTTGGAGAAGGAGAAGAAGCGGCACGTGGACAATGGGGCGTGGGTGAAGGCGAAAAAACGAGAGTACGTTTCCCGTATGTTTCTCGTCCCGAAGTCAGGCTCGAACCCATGGAGAATTGTGTACGATTTCAGGTGGCTCAACGCCTTCTGTTGGCAGTCGAGATGCAAAATGGAAACGCTGAAGGAACTGCGACGCCTGGCGAAGCAGAACGACTGGTGCTTCTCCTTCGACCTCAAAGACGGTTACCACTGCGTGGGAATCGACCCGGACTTCCAGAAGTACATGCAATTCGACGTCCAAGGAGAACTTGACCAGTATAGCGCGCTTCCCTTCGAATGGAACGACTCGCCGAGGATCTTCGTCAAGTTCATGAAGGTCCTGGTGGAGGTGTCACGGTCACCGACAGCGACCAGAGACCGTCAGGATCTGTGGAGATTGCGTACGACGACGGCGCAGCGACGATGGGAGGTACGGCGACGCGCTGGGGGAGCAGCACGGCGAGACCGAGGACTTCGTGGAGCGAGAGTCCTTCCCTTCATGGACGATTTTTTGCCGATGGTCAGCAGCGAGGAGGAGGCGTACGAGCTACGGCAACGCGTGAAGCGCGTGCTGAACCGCTTGGGCCTGAAGAGGAACGTGAAGAAGGGACAGTGGGTTCCAGTCCAAGTTGTGGAGCACTTGGGACTAGAAGTGGACTTCAAGGAGGGCGTCTTCCGCGTCACGCAGGCGCGACTCGAGAAGATCACCTCCAAGGCCACCAACCTGCTGTGCGAAGCCTCTCGGGAGCGACGCTGGGTCCCGGCGCGGAAGCTGGCCGCTTTCAACGGGCTCTGCCAGAGCGTGCATCTGGCAGTGCCCGCGGCCAGGCTGTACTTGCGGGAGCTGTACTTCGTGCTGACGAAGAAGCGGAGCTGGGGGGCGAAGCTGAAGCTCACGAGGCAGTCCTTCGCCGACCGCGAGTGGAGGAAACGTCTTCAAGCTCACAACAAGTGGAATGGGCGGAGAATCTGGAGGTGTCCGACGCGCGCGAAGCTGCACACCAACTCTTCCCTCTTCGCGTGGGGAGGAGTGCTCAACCTCAAGCTGGAGGCGAGAGGTTTCTGGAACGACGAGCTCCGTCAGCTACACATCACGCACTTGGAGCTCGAGGCGGTCTTCAAGACGGTACAGGCTTTTCTTCGCAAGCTGCGGGGAAAAGTCGTACATCTCTACTGCCAGGCGGTGGTGGCGATGCTGGAGCACTTCACCAGTCGCAACCCCGACTTGATGAGGAGAATGCGACGTCGGTGGTCGCTGCTGGACCTCAACGACATCGAGCTGCAGGCGCACTACATCCGCAGCGAGGCGAACGAATGAGCGGACTGGCTCTCGCGGGACACCGCCATCGACGACTGGAAGCTGAATCAGCGCTGGTTCGACTAGGCGCAGTCCGAGTGGGGCAAGCACACGGTCGATCGTTTCGCGTCCGAGGTCTCAGCGCAGCTGCCGAGGTACCACGCCCAGTGGTGGGGTCCTCACTGCGAGGGGGTGGATGCGCTGGCGTACGACTGGAGCTGCGAGAACAATTGGATCAACCCGCCCTGGGAACTCACGGACGAGGTAACAACCAAGCTTCGGGAGGAAGGCGCTGGGGGCACGGTGGTGGCCGGGCCAGTCGTGGTTCCGGGAGCCGGAGGAGATCGCCGGGGAGGTGGTAATCATGCCCCGCAGGCGCGACCTCTTTGCTCCGAGCCGGCTGGGCGGGTCCGAGCTGCTCGGTGCGTCCAGCTGGGACGCCGTCATGTTTCGAATCCCGGTGCGCCCGTGAGTGTGTACGTGCAGGCGAGCAGTGCATCGGCAGCATGGCCGGTGCCGGCTGGGAGCGCACGACTGGAGGTGTACTGGCCCTTGGACGATGACTGTTACAAGGGCACCGTGACCGACGTGGCGGGCACGGGCAGCACCACATCCAGTACGACGATGGGGACGAGGAGTGGCTGCAGCTCTCGGAGGAGCTGACACGCCCGGAGCGGCTGGAGGCCGAAGAGGACTACGATGCGGCGCCCGTGGACGAGTGGACATCGGCCCTGCTGGGGCGCTGGCGAGGTGAGCTGGGCGTGAGCCGGTTCACGGAGCTGGCGATGCAGATGCAGGAGCAGGCGTTGAAGGAGACCACGCGGGGGAACTACGGTCCCAAGTCCAAGAAGTTCAAGGGCTTCTGCGAGGGCGAGGGACGGGAGTGGCTCCCTGCGTCAGAGGACACGGTGCGTCTCTACCTCGCGATGCTTCTGGACAGGGGTGGCATCCGGGCGACCTCGTTGCAGCCGTACCTGTCGGCAATCAACAACTACCACGAGGACATGGGCTGGCCGGGCCCGGCGAAGGGACGATCGGTGACCCGTGCAGTGAAAGGCATGGCGAGGCTGCAAGTGGCAGCATCGGAGGCGACGGGTGTCACCGTGACGGAGCGCGTCTGGCTGCCGGCACGGTGCACGAGGCAGCGCTCACGCTTGAGCCGGAGAACCGGGACCAGATCCGGTGGTTGCAAGCTTGCACCTACGTGGTGCTCACTTTTGTTTCTTTTGGCAGGCCTGACACGGGCACTTCACTCCAGCAGGACAATGTGCTGATGGACGAGGACGGTGTGACTGTGGTGCTGATCTGGGAGAAGGGCAAGAACCACAAGCTGAAGAAGCAACAGCTGTCCATCCCATGGTGGGGGGTGGAGCGGCTACGGGAGCTCCTGGAGCTCTGGACACGGTGCAGGGATGAGGCCTGGCGCCGTGCGTCACCGGGGTGGACCCCACCGATCGGTGTGCCGGGCAGCTTCTGGCGGCTGCCGGGAGACAGAGCGTGCTCACCAGGATCAGACACGGACCTGGGCAATGAGTGGCTCCAGCGGGCGCTGGGCAGTGTGGGCTGTGTGCCTCCAGAGGGCGGGCACTTTTCAGCGCACAGCACCCTGAAGGGTGCAACAACCTGTGCCCGTGCTGTGCGGGTGGTGATGGAGAAGGTGTGCTTCCTCGGAGGTTGGGCACAGCTGTCGGCTGCGGTGCAGGCTTACGTTGACCAGACAGCCGTGCCGGACCAGGCAGTGCGCAGCTACTTTGGGTGGCTGGCACCACAGGGAATCTTTGCGCACGAGTGTTGAGGTAGGTGCAATCTTTGAGACATTGGCAGTAGATTGTGTGTGTAGAAAGGAATGTTTAAATCGGAGCCCGCGGAATTTCAGTGGTTGCAAAATATTGCCCCAATCGTTCTGAGTCGCGCGCCCTTTCTGTCGACGGTGACGGTTCGACCCTTCCAAGAGAACCAGATCCAGTCACAGACTACAAGTAGGAGTTCGAACAGACATGAACTCAGCTCTGTTCTTTTGCACTTCCCTCCCTCCCAACCCAGAATTTATATTCAGTTGCAGACTTGGATATTCATCATAAATAGACATTCACTGGCTGAACACTTAAAGTCTCGGCTGGTAGCTTAGACAGCGCCAGCCAGACAAATGCTATTTAGGATAATGAATGGCAGTGAGCCGTTTGGCAGTAGATCGTGTGTGCAGAAAGAAACTATCATAATAGCAGGAGCACCCAAATAACACATATCGGCTGTCGTAGCAGCACTAGGAGGGCCGGGTAAACATTAACAACACTTTGGGGCAAGGATATAGGAAAACCCTTTCCAACAAATTGGGGTTCGTTGGATGTTGGTGAGAATATGGTCGTGCAGACGTCAATAAATAAGCAAAGGTAGACGGGAAGGATCTTACATACACCTTCTTGGGCAATTACCTCGCTCGCTGGAATGGTCTTGCCACGTGGTGATATTGAGCATGAAGGCCAATAGTGCGACACATGTAAGTGGAACTCTGTAAGTTACGATAATTCGCTGAATTGGGAACAGAAGCTTCCTTGGAATAGTCCATCCACTTCTATAAGGTGATCCACCGATGGTTAAGTTTGACACGCGCCGGGCCATGCGTTATTCTAGGGATTCGCAAGTATACTGGAAGTGGATCGTATTGCCGACTTTGTCACCTGCGTCGCAGCCCCCGCCACAAGGTTCTTATAAGCATGCCACATGCCATCCAGGCATGCATTCACTGATTCGGTGAATGCATGCCTGGATTCATGCACCATCCAGGCCCGAGTGTAAGCCACTAAACGGTGCCCTAGATATGATCACAGTATGCACCACGAAATGCCGCTCTCTTGCCACGCCAAGTCGTGCGCTACTCCACGACACCCACACCGCGTCCCTTCAAAGCCGAGCTAGGTGGTGCGCCACCACCCCACAACTGTGCCATCCCTATGCGGCGTTCCCCGAATGAGCTTATCCTTGCGCCACTGCCCAGCGGAGTCCATCCTTCCTCCATTTGACACCTTCCGGCCAGCCTTGATTATACGCAGTCGACACCTTGCCCAAGCTGAGCCCAAACTCGTGCTCATCCATGGCGCTCCGACATGGATGCACAACCGCGAGCCACTCCGCCGCACCATGCTCAAAGGCTCAAATGCGCGGCCTTCCCTCGGGCCACGAAGATGAATTCAGATATGCATCATCCCAAGACAACCCCAGGGACCCCGCCGGCCATGCCCGCACGTGCGGCATTCGATTGCGTCAACCTTCAAATGTCACTTGTGCCCAACTGCCTGCCACTTCCCGGCATATGCACAAGCACAAAGTTTTTGTGCAGGCGCATACTTTAAAGTTCACGCAGAGGTGGCCAGTCAAAGAGCGCACATTATTGCAATTAATTATGCAACCCTATAAAACTCCCACTCATCATGTTCTAGCTCAATTGTTTCAAGTGTACTTCTCACAAGTTGCCTTGGGACGATAGCAGATAACATCCGCCCGCAGAATGCCACTAAGTTGAATTACTCGCGTCATCATTAAAACGTTCAATATCGGTCGCTATTGCATGCGATGGTGTTTTGTGGTGACTCGAGCTGGTGGTGGGAGTCAGAGTGCCCCTCTCGCAGGGATGCCACTATCTACACACCATCTGTAGCCAGCGGGACGCTCCGGATGCTGCTAGCCAACGCGCCTCGAGCCGTGCAACAAGCACGTCACAAGCGCAACAAACCATCGGCTCCAAGCACTAGGTGTAACACACCCGGCATGCCTCACGCCGCACACACTGAAAGTCGCACGCCTAATGCACGTCAAACCGCACAAGCTGGATGTCGCACGCCCAACGCGCCTTGAGCCACAAGCAACTGATATCACGTGCTCAAGCCACCATCAGCAGCACGAACTGGATGCTGGGCACCTGTCGCACCTCGAGCCGCGAGCAACGCGCGTCGCACACTCAGCGGAGAACTAAAAACACCAACTGGAGAAGGAACCTAACCCGCCTATTTGGAGAATGCCAAAGTAGACGCACCACTCTGGCTATTTCTTGCTCGGCGATGAAACTTTTTCAATATTGACTATCTCCTTGCGGGAACCACTTGTTGAAGAAAGAGCCCCCTCGACTACAGTTACAAATGTCACGCAACGCAGCCCTATCATCAGTGCATACTTCAGGAACTATTAGGATACGCAAGTGTGTCAATAAGCTTTGGTGAATCACAAAAGTAAGGTGCGTGCAACTCTTTGATGCACACCCACGCCAGTCCCCGCTACCGTGCCTCACAGTGTGGCTGTTGATCGCCGACTTTCCTTCCGTCATCAGTGATGACCGTCATTCAGGAGACGGATCGTCCGATCTCACTCCCCGGATCGCGGAAATGGAGAATCGCGAAGTGGCGGTTCACCTCCAGCTTCGAAGTCCAAGTG
>LGRX02033942.1:0-68800 GCA_001247695.2 Cymbomonas tetramitiformis | reverse complement strand
CTGCTCGCTTGCCGCTCGGCTCGGTCCTGCTTGCTTGCCGCTCGGCACGATCCGGCTCGCTTGCCACTCGGCTCGGTCCTGCTCGCTTGCCGCTCGGCCCGGTCCTGCTCGCTTGCCACTCGCCCCGGTCCTGCTCGCTTGCCGCTCGGCGCGGTCCTGCTCGCTTGCCGCTCGGCTCGGTCCTTTTCGCTTGCCGCTCGGCTCGGTCCTTTTCGCTTGCCGCTCTGTTCGGCTGGCGCGTGGTCCGCGCGGAAACAGCTGCTCTGCCGCCCCAAGCATCCGTGTATCGCCCCCTCGTCACAAGCAAGATCTCCATGCAGTGACCCTTCTAACACTATTCACCCATCATGCTTCCGCACGCGGGGGGGGCAAGACAGGCAGTACTGCAGCTGGGTGTCCCGCCCTTCAACAGGACCTCGTGCTGTCTTTCGTGCAGCAGCGGATTAGCTCCCGGTGGCCCTGAGCTTTCTTGTTTGACGTATCCACTAGGGCGGTGGTGGGCTGGCTTCAGTTGGCGCGTCTCACGCCGTTTAGTGTACTAGTGCCCAGCGTCTAAACGTTTGGTGTCCCTACCAAAGTTGGATGTCGCTAGCCAGGGCCCTTGGCCAACCCCAAATCCGACTCATAGCATCCTCCGGCTGACCCTCTCCATTGATCGCCAGCTCCACTTTCCGGCCGTTCCGCTCCCCTTTCACGACAGTTTCCCTTTGAGCCACCCAATCGCTGCGCTCTCTTGATGTGGCTTTGGGGGGTGGGTCACCGCGGGCGGGCGATGGGGAGGTATTGCAGATACACCTGTCGCCGCCAACCACGTGGTCCTCAATACCGGCACTTGCGTTGTGAATTTAGGATGCACGCCCGTCTTTCCTAAGCCCATCTACCCCAACTGCGCAGCAGCAGCAAACTCCTTGGGTGTCGGTGACGGCAGCGCTGAGGCAACCCCAATCTGGAAGACAAACCGGCCGTATGGCTGCTTCATTCTCGAAAATGGCGGTATACGATATAATACAAACGATGCTTCAACAGCAGCTGCGGATGGTCTCTGGAGAAGTATATGTGACTGCACCACACATGCTCCCACTTCCACACCTACCACCTCGCCCACCACCCCTCCCACCACCTGCGCCCTGCTCCTCCCACCACCTCACCCACCACCACGCCACTGCCTCGCCCACCACCCCTCCCTTGTCTGCGCCCACCACCCCTCCCACCACCTCGCCCACTGCTCCTCCCACCACCTCACCCACTGCCTCGCCCACCCAACCTCCACCCACCTTGCCCACTGCCTCGCCACCACCTCCCACCACCTCGCCCTCTGCCTCGCCCACCACCTCGCCCACCAACTCTCCCAGTGTGCTTCCCACCAAGTCACCTGACACAGACTCACCCACATCGGCCTCCCCCACCACCGCCTCACCCTCTACCCAGCCGACCACCCAGTTTCCGACATCGATCTCGCCAACCACGCTTTCACCAACCATATCGCCAACTGCCTCTCCAACTTCTTTATCCCCACCTCCCCCACCTTGCCCCCACCCTCGTGAGCATCCCCCACCACCGCCGCTCCTGGCACTGTTGCCCCCCACTGCCTCCCCTACAGCCACCCCATCTGTGCCCCCACTGTCGCACCATCCTCCCTAGGAATCCCCCACAATTTCCCCCTCTACGATTCACCCCTCTCTCTTCACCCAACCATGGTCTCCCACAGCCTCAATCCCAACGGTCACCCTACCACTGCCGACTCCATCCACCGCCTCCAACCCTCACCCCGCCCCCGCCCCCACCTGGCCAGATCTCTGTCGACGCTGTCAGATCCACGATCACATTCTCGGCTCTCAACTCCTCCTTGTTCTCAAATTCCACAGTTGCCACTTCCTTCATCGCCCACATGGCAGCAGCAGCAGGTGTCCCGTATGCTGATGTGGTTGTCTCAGCTGTGCGCAGCAGTGATACCGGCGGCACCACTGTCTCCTCCGACGTACACTTCCCTCAAACCGCGACCTCCACCTCGTCGGCCTTCTCCTCAACTCTGTCCAACTCCCCGTCTTCTGTCTTTGTCTCCTTCAGCGCCGCCTACGGTTCCATCACTGCCGCCGACGTCTCCGTTATCACTATCTTGAGGGTATATTCACCCCTCCCAGCCCCCTCCCTCCCCGCCCGTTCCTAGCCCACCGCCGCCGAGTCCTCCTCCACCTACCATCTCACTCAGCGCCAGAAGCGGCACCGCCGGCAATGCCATCATCATGCTGTACCGGCAGGCAACGGCGGCGCTGACGTGTCTGAGGACCGTGGAACTGCCTCCTGACGTGACCCAGCTCCACGTGGATGCCACCTCCGGCCCCACTACCCTCTCGTGGAGGCTGTCTCAAGCTACGCTCTGTACAACCAGTGGGTGCACCCTGGACCTGTGCGGCTTCTCTGTCGGCCTCTACACGGTCAACGGCACGATGGAGTTCGATCCCGCAAGCACGCTTCCTACCTACCGTGTCAACGGTACCGTGCACGCTTTTCCACGCTCCTCCACCCCCACCTGGACCCCGCCTCCACCTCTAACCCCCTCCCCTCCCCCTGGCCGCACTACCTCCCCTCCTCCGGCCCCGCCTATGCCTCTGCCTCCATTCGCCCACCCCCACCCCATCCACTCCACCAAACCCGCCACCGTGTGCTCCCTCCACCGCTCCGCCCCCAACACCACGAATGCCCCCACCCCTACCGACACCCCCTTCTCCACCCCCTCCCACGTTCCACATCGGGCAGATGGGCGTTGCGGGTGAGGGCGAGGCCGCACAGCTGTACTTCGCTGGGAACGCGAGCGCCACGTGTTTTCGAGTCATTGGGGAGAGCCAGGCCGCTGTGGACACGTATAACGTGGAGACCGTCTCAGGGCCCTCCAAACTCACCTGGGTCATCTCCGCCAGCTCCGTCTGTGGGGCAACATCTGACACCTGCATATTCAATTTATGCGGATTCGAGGTGGGTGAGTATGTCCTGCAAGGCACAGTCAACTACACCGATGCCACGCCTGGCGCTGCTATCACGGGCGCCCTAAACGTTGTTTCTGCACCGCCACCGCCGCTGCCATCGCAACCTTCTGCCACCCCAACTCGTGTGCCCACTGTGGCGCCCACCATAACTCCAACTGCCTCATATCCACCTCCCTTGCCTCCCCCTCCCCGCCCTGCACATCCCCCACCTGCATGCCCTCCGCCTTCATACCCGCCCTTGCCACACCACCCGCCGCTGCCTGCCCCTGTCCCCGCGTGTCAGCTCTCGGGCCGGTGCCCACCACCAGAACCTCCCATCCCACCCGTCACAATAACTGTCGCGGACATCGCGTACCCTCGTGTATCCGGTGCCATGCCGGTGGTGCCGGACACCGAGGCCCCGGTCATCACCATGGCCGGCAAGAGCAAGGAAGAGGTGCCGCAGGGTGAATCCTACATCGACCCTGGTGCGACCGCATATGATATGTATGACGGTTTCGTGGACGTAGTGGTGGCCGGATTGGAGGCTGTCAGCACCGCCACCTTGACCGCGGAGCCCTTCTTGCTGGCTTACAGCGCAAACGACGATGCTGGGAACGTGGCGGCGGTGAAATACCGGCAGGTATTCACATACACGCGCATCTCCCTCCAGCACCACACCCGCCCACACGTCACCCCGTGGATCCCGGGGAGATCTGCGCGCGCAGCGTGATTCACACCTGCGCCCTCCACTCAAATGAGCTTAGCGCAGAATATCCGAGGTCGCCTTCCGGCACATTCAGGATCTCGCCAACAGCACACTCTCGGTCATCACCAACGTCAGGATGTACCCACGAGGCCACCCATGCCGAGGGGCATACCGCTCATCCACGAAACGCATGCGGTGCGTGGAGGTCGTGTTGGGCGTGTGTAATGCATCCAACGGCTGCGGCAGACGCGAGCCATGCTTAGAGACGTGCACCTTGTTGTCCGTTTTGCTCAGCAGTGCGACAGCGGCGGCATCAGCGGCCGATGAACCGGCTGAGCAGTGGCGCAACTCGGGCAGCAACTCGAGAATGTCGCTGCCTGTCATCGCTGGGAGCATGCTCGTGCATTAGCACCGCTTACCGTGCGGGGGCGCTTCTCCTCAGGTGCAAGCGAGAAGGAGGACTGATCTGGGGGTAGGGGAGGGGGTTGAGAGCACAGGTTGCGGTGATAGCGCGATGTGCAGCGCCCTCCTATTACTGCCCTGACCTCGGACTGTGTGCGGAATGCGTCATTGTAACAAGCGGGGCGGGCATCAGCTGCCTCTGCCTCCCTGCGGTGTCGGCCGATGCATCATCGGGTTCGGTTGCGGAGTATACGAGCCCCGTGCAAAGGGACACCGCCCCCCCGCGCATTGCCCTGAATGTGGGCCCCGGGGGGGTCGCGGCCGCCACGAGCTCCGGGGACTTTGTGGTAGTGCACCACGTGGAAGCGCTGCAGGTGTGGGAGGATCCGGGCTTCTCCGCAACAGACACGGTCGCCGGGAACCTTACAGCGGAGGTTACGATATTCGGGGATGTGGACACCGCGGCACCCACTGGGGAGTTGCCGTGCATCCTGGAGTACAACGTGGTCGACGCCGCAGGCAACGCCGCGGCCACAGCGCGCCGCTACGTGTACGTCGTTGACTCCTGCGCGGAGTTTGGGGAGGTGACGTGCGACAGCACGAGCGCGTGCAGTGTGGATGGCGGGTGCTTCGGGCTCCGCAGTCATTTGGAGGAGCGAGAGGCGGGGCTCGTGCGCACGCCCCCCGTGGTGGATCTACGGGGCGACGCGCTCGTGCAGGTGAGGCGGCTCCCTGCGAGTCTTCTTCGCGCCCCACCACAGGTCTCGTGTGTCTCGGGGGGGGTCTGTCTGGTTTTGTTGAGGCTGATCTGTAGTGGTTCAGGGAGGGTTGCTGATTCCATAAGTATTCCAAACGGGCCCCGGGGCCTTCATGCGGAGAGTCAGCAGGTGGGAGGCCGTTTTTCAGGTTGCTCCGTGGCGTCAGGGATTGCGCATGACACCGACCAAGGGCTAGGTGCCAAGGTCACCTTAGTCAAGTTGATGTGCGGCATACATAGGGGGTCAGCTATCGTACCAAGGGCAAGCAGCATGGAACTAGAGTTGGATAGGCTGTGCGTGGTCCATCCTTTTTTCCTGGCATCGCCGGCTGCATGGCATTCTCCAGCTGACGTGCAGCTATCGGAGGGACGGGCACCAGACCCACAGCACTCTACCCACATTCGATGTCCCCACATCTAGGACTGTTTAGGTTACGCAAGAGTTTTGCCCTCCAAGCTAAAAGGTGGCGTTGCCTCGCCCGCCCCATGACGGCTCTCCTCCTCGAGGCATTTTGGGGGATGGCGCCAAGCAGGCTCCTTCCACGTGGCTTGAAGTAGAACCCGGGATTGCACTACAGGCTCCTTCCACGTGGCTTGAAGTAGGATCCAGGATTGCATTACACTCCTGCTTCCTCACCGCACCGTTGTGACTGCTCGCCTCGCCTCGCAGGTCCGGCAGACGGAGCTGTACGAGCTGTGCTCGCAGGAGCATCCCTACGTTTCCAAATGTGACCGCGGCGTCCATGTCAGCGACGAGGTGGACACTGGCCTCGAGGCGCGGGTGGTGGTACGCGGGCTTGGTGGCCGGCAGGTTCTCGACACGTCTGTGCCTGGAGTGCACAACATCAGCTTCCTCGTGGTTAACAGCGCCGGCCTGCAGTCCGAGGCGATACGCCAGGTGCTCCTAGCACCCGCTTTCCCGTCTCCGCCCCCAACACTGCCGGGAAACAGCCGAATTGAGTCCGCACACCCTTATAGCGCCTCCTCGTAGATGTGCCGGATGGAAAAGGAGACTGTTGGAAGTGAAGAGCTTCTCCTGATGAGAGGACAAAACGCCTGCCTAAGGCCGCCGCCTCCCCGCGGCCATCTAACGGCTGCGCGCACAGTTTTGGCATAGGCCGCCGCCTCCCCGCGGCCATCTAACGGCTGTGCGCACAGTTTTGGCATAGGCCGCCGCCTCCCCGCGACCATCTAACGGCTGTGCGCACAGTTTTGGCATAGGCCGCCGCCTCCCCGCGGCCATCTAACGGCTGCGCGCACAGTTTTGGCATAGGCCGCCGCCTACCCGCGACCATCTAACGGCTGTGCACACAGTTTTGGCATAGGCCGCCGCCTCCCCGCGGCCATCTAACGGCTGCGCGCACAGTTTTGGCATAGGCCGCCGCCTACCCGCGGCCATCTAACGGCTGCGCACACAGTTTTGGCATAGGCCGCCGCCTCCCCGCGGCCATCTAACGGCTGCGTACACAGTTTTGTCATAGGCCGCCGCCGCCTCCCCGCGGCCATCTAACGGCTGCGCACACAGTTTCGGTGAAGCGTCTCGGAAGAGCACTACAGGTGCTGCCGGCACGATGGCATCGCACGTTTTCTGAGAGACAGTGGAGAGATCCGCCATCCTGCCGCCTGCACGTTTTCGGAGAGTGGGGAGATCCGCCATCCTGCCGCCTGCACGTTTTCGGAGAGTGGAGAGATCCGCCATCCAGCCGCCTGCACGTTTTCGGAGAGTTGGGAGATCTGCCATCCTGCTCCGTGCATGTTATTAGCTGCCACACGGCGAATCCTTGGGCTCCGCCATTGCCCAGGCTTCAACCAGGCCGGCCGCCCGTCACACAGCTGCCAGCGTGTGTTCCACGTGGGCGCGCCGTGAGCTGGGCCAGCGCTCCATCGATGCCCAACCAGAGCTCGGCGCCGTGTCGTTGAGGGGGACGGTGGGGGGCAGGTGGAGGTGCTGGCTGCATGCGAGCACTCGGAGCCGGGGTGCCTGATGCCTTCGAGGACGCTCGATGCCACGGAGAACAGTGCCCCCAATTTGACCCTCCTGGAGGCTGGTCCTGTCCTGGCCTACGTGGCAGTGCCGCAGCACTCCACTTATGAGGCATGCGCTGCGGGCGAGGCGCCCCGTGAGGGGGCGCTGTGCGATCCGGGGGTGATGGCTTCCGATGCGGAAGATGGCGACCTTACGCAGGAGGCGCTGGCGTGCGCGCCGGCCTGCGAGAGCCCTGCGGCGTGTGCAGGTCGCCCTCCCCTCCCGCCAGTTGCTTGCCAGGCGCTTCTTGCGGATGGCTGTCCCACCATCCAGTAGAGAGAGAGACGGGGGGAGAGAGGCGCGCCCATTCAATCCCCGCCGGCCCTCTCAGATTGCACAGCAGGAATATTCCTATACGCTACATGGCTCGTGAGCGCAAAGAGCACCAGTTGGTTTCGACGATATATATATACGACAGTTTGCTTCCTCAGGACCGGAAATTATCCCCCCAAGAGCTTTGCCCCAGGGGGCTGGCGCGCTTCAGCCGCAGGCCAGCAGCCCGCCTGAAAAAGACTTCTGCCCAGCTCAGGCGGGGTCATGGCGTCCTGCGACAGGCGGTGGTTATTGAATCAAAGAATGAAATATGGTTGCAGCTCGCATCCCCCTCGCATCGCCTGGAAAGCTTGTTTGTGGACGGCAGGGTATGAATGTGCGATGAGAAGGACGCAGGCGGGGGGGTAAGCGAGGGCACGCCCGCAGGGTATGAATATGCGGTAAAAGGGATCGTGGGATGCCTGAACACATCAGCAGAGGTGGGCACCATGTTCAGCATCGACTTCGTGGTGTACGACCACGCCCGCCCAGCCATGAACGCCACTGCCACCCGCATCGTCACCATCTCCTCACCCTGCCCCGTAGGGGATGTGTGGTGCAGTGGGGTGTGCAGCCCTGTGGCGTGCGACTTGCGGGTACTCGATCCTGCCCCGCACCTGCCCAACCGCCGCGCCAAGCTCCAAGCACAAATGCTGCACTCCGGAGCCACCTTCGATTTCAAGGGAGGCTGTTGGTGATGATGGTGACCACAGCGTGCCGTTTCTGTCATACCGAGCCTATGCCTGCCTGCTGACCTGTTCAACTCTTGTTGGAAGCTGGCTCGAACTCCACCAATAGCATCGTCTTTTTTGTCTTCCCTTAGCTGTGCGCAAGGCTGCACGGCGCCCCGCCTGCGCCTCGTATCACGAGCACCTGAGATAGACTTGAAAGGCTGCGTTCAGCGGACCCTCCAAGAGAAAGTGTCCACAGCTTTGCTCCCAGCGGATGTTTCCCGTCGTGCCACTCTCGAACACCTTTCAAGGACCGTACCCTGACGGCCAGACGTGCGGGTTGAACAGCGTTGATCCCATTGGCCGCATTCGCATTTTATTGGAGGCGGTCCTGACTCGCCGTCCGATGTGGCGCGCAGGATGAGTTGCTGGGGTTGTTCGGCACTGCTGCCACGCGCCGCCGCCATCTGCGTGAAGCTGCCTCTTCGGTGTCGCTTCCCGAGGCGCACGTGGCGCAGCTGCAGGTGCGCAACACTCCCCTCGGCGCACGGCTGAGAGGGAGTTGCGCGCCGTGTCTGCATACCACTGGGTGGCGCCAGTGGGCAGCCATGCTTTGGAGCATCGCAGGTCGTTGAAAGGAGGGGGGTGTACCACCATACACATCATTGCAGCGGGAAGCTTCTGTAAAGGGGTGCATCGGATTTGTGCACATCCCGTTTGCCCGCACGCCCTTCAGAGGAATAACCCCGTCAATCAGTAGGTGCTAATTAGGTGCGGGAAAGAAAGAAATTGGAACAGGGCGACGCCCGGATGGGTTACATAAGTAACCACATACCACAGGGCCCATCGATTATGTTTCATTTTCTGGGAAGGGGGTGGGAAGGGGCCTGCATATGGCCGCTCTGTCCTCCTCCGAGTGCTCTCCCCTTCAAGCCAACGCCATGTCGTGACAAGACCCCCCCAGAGTGCCCCCTAAGTGATGAGCCACAGACCCATAGAAGCACTGGGACATCCCGCGAGGAAGGGCGGACGTGTGTGTGTCATCTGTGGCAAGTCTTACGTGGCGCTGCCTTCCGGCTTCAGGCGAAGAGTGTCGAGCTGAGGGATGCCTTCGAGGAGCTGCGGGCCTCCTTGGCCCACTCCCGCGTATCAGCTGCCACGTCAGCACAGGGCCTCGCGGAAGTTTGGGGCACAGGGCTCGAGGCAGAGATGGACAATCAGGTACAATGCGCCCCTGCCGCCATATTTAGGGTTTAGGGTTTAGATAAACCACCCGTCGAGCTTGTGAGCTTTTGCTTGTGCATCCCCGGAAGCTCGCCTTGAATCCAGCACTCGAGGTGTTATATGCGATCCCCCCACCGCACCGGGCACGGGAAGCGGTGAGGTGTAATGTGCAATCCCCCCACCGCACGGGCCACGGGAAGCTGTGAGGTGTGATGTGCAATCCCCCCACCTCACGGGCCACGGGAAGCTGTGAGGTGTGATGTCGATCCCCCCACCGCACGGGCCACGGGAAGCGGTGAGGTGATGTGCGATCCCCCCACCGGGGCCACGGGAAGCTGTGAGGTGTGATGTGCGATCCCCCCACCGCACGGGCCACGGGAAGCTGTGAGGTGATGTGCGATCCCCACCGCCGGGCCACGGGAAGCTGAGGTGTGATGCATCCCCCCACCGACGGGCCACGGGGAAGCTGTGAGGTGTGATGTGCGATCCCCCCACCGCACCGGGCACGGGAAGCGGTGAGGTGTGATGTGCGATCCCCCCACCGCACGGGCCACGGGAAGCTGTGAGGTGTGATGTGCGATCCCCCCACCGCACGGGCCACGGGAAGCGGTGGGGTGCTACGTGGAGCATGCCAATGCGAACGCACCAAAAGCGTGCTCCCGCAAAGAACATGCTTATGTAGCGGGCATGCCCCTAACGGAAGGCTACCCGTGCATGGATAACCGCGCACTGCAAACCCCTGGCGCACGCTGCGCATACGTGGCAATCCGCCTGATTGGGCAGCTTCTGCACATTCTTCTCGGAGCAAGATCCCCGGGGGGGTGAGATCTTGCTGCCAGATCCTCCGGGCCCCTGAAAGGGGCCCCAGGGTGACCCTGAGCTGCGGGTTGAGTGCGGACACGGCAGCCGAGGCCGGAGGGGGTTGCAGTTCTGCACCGTATGCCGTGTGTGACGCTGGCGATGCCACAGCAGCCCTGCACTTCAGGCCAGCGCTGCACCCGGCGCTGCATCCGACTTGACACCTGGAGTCGCAGCGAGGCTCTGGATCTGGAGAGGCTCTGAGATCAGTTCTGAGACTGCGCAGGCGAATTTGTCGGCATCAGCCACGGAGCTGCAACAGCGGGCCGGCCACGTGGCGCTGGCGCCGGAGCTCAAGACGCAGGCTCTCGTGGACCTCAAGGGGGAGAGAGCGGCGGCCGCCACCAACCTTCGCAAAGCGGCACTTGCCACCGGGGGGGGGCAGAGCCCAGCCGGCCCGCTTCTCGGGAGCGAGTCCTGGAAGAGGGCATCCGGCGACCTGGAGCCCCCGCCGCCGCCGCTCAGCTGCGAGATTGCGTACCTGGACACTAGGAGCTACCTCTTCGATGTCCCTTCGGTGGTGCCGAGAGCCACCAGTGCGCCCACTGCGGCGCTCGGTGTCACCGATGCAGCGGCGAGGGCCCCAGATAGCAGGGAGGAGGACGAGGAGGAGGAGGCGATGATGGATGAGGAGACCCCCACCGCCACACCCACACCCACAACCGCTGGGCCCACCACCAGGAATGCTTCCCTCAGCGCCGGAGAAGAGCAGCCAGATATGGTGAACCGAACCTGGTGGCCGGACCTTGGATCCTTAAGCTCGGGGCGCAAGTTGCTGGCGAGGAAGGGCGCATCAGGGGGCAAGCGGACCTCGTTCACTGAGGGGGATCGCACGATTGACAGCCAGGCCGGCACAGATAGCACAGGGTCAGAGGGACAAGAAGAAGTACTCTCGGTTTACCTGAATAAATCCTTCCAGGTCCCCCCTCCCAGCCCCTGCAATGCCCCTCCACCCTTGCATGTTCTTCCCACCCCGGGCCCTGATCCTCAACTTCCACCCGCCCTTCGCCATGCCGCTACTCGCGCCTTCTTGCCAGCCCTTGCCCCCCTCATCGCATCGTTTCGCACCAAGTTCGCACATTCCTCCCCAGTCTCGCCACGCCCCTCATCCCTGCCCCCTGGCCCCCACGATCCCCCTTACTCCTTGTGAGTGGACATGCCTAGCTACCCCCTAGCCCCCAAAGCCCCCTTACTCCTGGTAAGTGGACATGCCTGCCCCCTGGCCCCCACAATCCCCCTTACTCCGGGTAAGTGGACATGCCTGTGCAAGTTTCAATTGGCTGAAGCAGGTGCCGTGCGCGTGGTGCGTTACAATTAGGGCTGCTCGATACCCTGCTGGAGGCCCTACCGTCTTGAAGCATCTCCAATGGCGAGACTGCCCATGGAGGTGCACTGCGCCGACACACTGCCTGTGCCGTGCTGCCCCTACCGTTGCTCACTCCTCATCTCCCCTGCCGCTCCCCAACTTGGCATGGAGCGCAGGTGCCGACCTACCTGGTGCGGGGCGCCAACCGCGTGGTGGGCGGCATGCTGGTGGAGCTGCGGCGCGAGGAACGCACCAGCGCGGTCGACTTCGACAACAAGCACTGCACGAGGCGCTTCGCGATGCTCGGAGCAGCCTGCCGCGACCCCTCCCTGCCAACCCCAGATAAGGTAGGGTTGGACGCGGTGTTCCACGACCGCAGCGACCTTTACGACCCTCTCGTGGTGGAGGCGGCGGGTTCCTATTACAACCTCTCGCACCCTGCTGGGGAGGTGCGCCGTTTTATCTCCTCCTCCTGGATAGCAATTATAGCAGCGTATGTGAACACTCTTTAGGTGCAAAACTTTTATTTGCAATAAGTGTGTTCTCCCCCCACCGTTTCCCTCTACCGTGTCTGCTGGGCATGGAGGGGAGACCAGCCTGCCTTGCCTCCAGCTCTGCAGTCACACCCCAGGCTAAAGTGGAGCTTGAATCCATGTTGGTGCAGTCGATTGATTGTCCCTTACAGGATCATTCGGGCCTTCTGGAGCATTGAATTGAGAACAGGTTTGTTCTGACACCCTGGTCGAGATCAGCAGTTTGAGGGCCTGAGATAAAGCCGCCGGGAATCGGCAACTCCCGTCTTTTACATTCCTACCCCCGCGGCCCGGAGGCGCCCTTTGCATCTGCGATTTGTCTCCATGAAAGCCCCCCATCGATCTGTCTCCATGGCCCCCATCGTTCTGTCTCCATGAAAGCCCCCGCATCGATCTGTCTGAAAGCCCCCGCATCGTTCTGTCTCCATGAAAGCCCCCCGCATCGATCTGTCTCCATGAAAGCCCCCCCGCATTGATCTGTCTCCATGAAAGCCCCGATCTGTCTCCCATGAAAACCCCGCATCGATCTGTCCCATGAAAGCCCCCATTGATCTGTCTCCATGAAAGCCCCCCCGCATTGATCTGTCTCCATGAAAACCCCCTGCATCGATCTGTCTCCATGAAAGCCCCCCGCATCGAATTGCGCCTCCACTGCGATGCCGTAACTCTCCAGTGGGTAACAATGCACTGAATGTGTCCGGAAGGGAAGCTCACTGCCGTGATAAAGCCCGTCAGGAAGGCCGCAATCAGTAAGGTTTGTACACAAACGGTGGGCGGGGAGGGCGGAGGGGGGTGCAGGTGCGCCTCGAGGAGCCCCCGCATTTACCCTTCGGGTTCAGGCACCGGGAGCCTCTCGGGGAGTCGTTCCCGGTGTGGCTCGACGCCGGGCTCGTCTCCTGGCGGGCGCAGCAGCTGGGCCTGCTCATGCAGCAGGGCCGCTACTTCAACGAGGGAGCCGCCCACCTCAACGCCAGCATCATCACCTACCAGGCCACCGCCCGTGTGTTCGCCCGCATGACCATGAGCTTCGACCTCGACGCCTCCGGCTCGGTTCTCGCACGCGTCAGCATTGATGTGCTGCCTGTTGGGAGCGGCGAGTGGCAGCTTGACACGTGCCAAGTGCTCACCCTCGTTTGGGCGCTGGCGGTGCTCGGCGCCCTCGCGTTTGCCTCCCGAGCCCTGTACGCCGGCCATCCCATCTCATTCCCACTCAGTTCCCTTCTCCCTATCCAACCTTACGCCGGGCCTGGGCGGCGTTGCGCAAGGCACCATGTGGCATATATGTACGGCTAAGATCATTCGGGAGCTCCCCACGTGCTGTGTCACATGTGGTGGATCATCCGGCAGCTCCCCACGTGCTGTGTCACATGATTGTAGCGGATCATTCGGGAGCTCCCCACGTGCTGTGTCACATGTAGCGGATCATCCGGGAGCTCCACACGTGCTGTGTCACATGTAGCGGATCATCCGGGAGCTCCACACGTGCTGTGTCACATGTAGCGGATCATCCGGGAGCTCCCCACGTGCTGTGTCACATGTAGCGGATCATCCGACTGACTGACAACACGCGGGGAGGGGCGCGATGCAGCGTCGAGGTTGTGCACGAGCTGATGCAGAAACACCATTCCCAGTGGTGCTGGAAGATGGCTTCTGAGTTGATGCTGACGACGGAGACAGCGATGATGCTGTTGCTTCTGCTGCAGGGTGTGGCGATAGGGCTGCGGTATGCCTCGGAGGTGCACCGCCTGGGGCTCGAGGTCCCTATGACGTACGAGGTGTACGACGACCTCTACGCAAATGGCAACTACCTGATGCCGGCGAAAAGCTCCAGCTCGGGGGAAGGGGTGGTCGGGCCCGACGCGGCGGGCTTGGCGCCCCGGTGGATGCTGGAGGATGACGAGGTGGGGCTCGAGCGCTTCCTCAGCATGGTTGACGACCTGGAGACGCTCACTGGATTGGAGCGCGCCTATTGGGGATTGCAGATGGTCATCGTGGTGTTAATGATCTGGCAGTTGCTCGAAGCTGCCAACTTCCACCAGCGGATGAACTTCGTGTTGGCAACGCTGAGGGAGGCGTTCATGGGTGTGCCCCCAGGGGGGGATGCCTGCTTGCTTGCTGCTCGCACTGTCAGCGGACGATCAACAGCGCCCCCCATAAATGAGCTGTGGTTTGTGAGGTGAAGTGTAGCACGGAACATACGAGGCGATCGAGGAATGTTCAGGTGAATGATGAGGTGCATGTTCAGGTGAATCTTCAGGTGAGTGTTCAGGTGCATGTTCAGGTTCGAGTGTTCAGGTGCATGCTCAGGTGCATGCTCAGGTGCATGTTCGGGTGCATGTTCAGGTGCGTGTTGAGGTATATTGTGAGCAGTGGAGGAGTGATATGGGAAGAAGGGGGGTTGCGCTCGGCGACAGATGATTTGCTGTACTTCTTCATGGTGCTGGGGCTTCTGCAAACACAGCTCGGCGCAGCCGGTCACATATTGTTCGGGGCCCGCTTTGAGACCTACAGCAGACAGGTGGATACCCTGGTCAATCAATACTACTGCACCATCACTGGTGAATGGAGCCTCCTCAACCCGATTATAAAAACCCAGGAATTGGTGCGCGCCCGACGGGACCTCCACTCTCCTCTCGGACCCTGTGTCATTTTCTCCCACCGACATTCCCAAAATGCTGTCCAACTCGCGAAAGCAGCATATAGATTCTCAGCAGCTTCGCCTGATGACGTGGTAGACACAGGATAAGCAGGCATTTCTGCCAGCACAATCAAAAACTCCTGGGCAGTTTCTTGAGTGATTTCAGAGAGGTTGGAAGGTACTGCGAGAGGAATACAGCAACTCGCTGCACACAAAAGGCCGCTGCACATGAAGCAGTGCGAGCAAGGCGCCAGATCCAAATGGAGCATGATGATAGTAGGGGGCTTGATAAAAGCCAAGACCTGAGGTGCACTCGTCTGGTTCATTTCCCCTTCTGTGACACACACCCATCTCTGAGCGTCCCTCTTTCTGGTCATCCCACCGCCTCGTGGCCTGGCGCGCACGCTGCCCCAGTAGAAGGGCTGGATAGGGTGAATGACAACTCGGTATGCATCATTTGTTGGCGCGCTGGAGTCACTGACAAGATCCAGCCTCGCTGCAGGGCCTCGAGTTCACAGCGGTGGACATGTTCGTTGCAAACCTGTACTACTTCATGAACGCCTCCTTCATCCACCTTGTGCTGCTCAACTTCCTTATGGTGATCATGGCGGATGCGCAGCAAGAAGTGAAGGACGGCTTCGACTCCCCGCACTCGCACGGCCCAAACGGCCTCCTCGTCAAGAACCCACACGGCCAATTCCACTCCATAGGCTTCTTCTTGGAGATCCCGGAGCTCTTCATCAATTGGTTCCGCACCAAGGTTCTCCCTGGCGGCACATCTTCGCCGTCCTGCCCTGTCTCCTCACTCCTCGCCCTACATCACGGTGCTATGTTTAGAGTTGGGGTTCATTGAGGTGGCAGCCTTGTTTGCGCCCCATCAGCATGCCCGCCACCGCTGCAGTGACGTAGGCTTTGAGCTCATCATCCTGGTTGTTCTGTGGACGTCCAATTCGCATGAGCTCGCCTCCGAGACAGCTGGCCACGTAGCGCTGCACACCCTCTGTTTTTCGAGGTATGATCGTCGTCTTGTCCAGGACACGCTGCGCGTGGTGGGCTGCCTATGATGAGCCTGCGGGAGAAGGGACGCGGTGGCGTAGCAGAATTTGACTGGGGAGGACATTCCACCAGCGCACATGTTTGGTCATTGCAGATGTGCGGCACATTTGGGCCATGACTGTGTTGGGGCGGGGCGGTGGGGCGGGGAGTATGCCTTGCAGACGGTGGTCGACGAGGTGGATGGGCTTTCAAGGCGACTGCGGTGGGCCCTCATGAAGGCGGACATGAAGATGAGGATGAAGCCGCAGAGGACGACGGTGTCACAGGAGAACTCCGAGTTCAAGGCGCTGCTTGCTGCATTTTATTCCTGCCGCCAGATTGCGCTGCTGCAGATGAGGATGCCCATCACCCAGGAGCAGAGGGCTTTGCTTGAAGGAAAGCTGTGGTCAGAGGCACAGAAGCAGTAAGCCTCGTCTTAGTCTTGGGGTGGGGTGGGGTGGGGGGGCATTCGCATCGATATGCCCACGAGTTTACAGGGGGGCGGCCCCGATGGATTAGGGACTCCGTGATGGCTGGTGTTCAGATGTGTCGGTAAGGTCGGTGCACCGAGGGGACCATGCGGTTGGTGTGCCGTCGTCCAGCCAGACATGGCTCCCTCGATGGCTGCATGTGTGGCATCAGCTGAAATGGATCAATATACATTCGCACGATTGTGCGTGTATGGGAGGGTGGGAAGGCAGTACCATTGCTGATTTTAGGGTTTTCAGAGGGGGAACCCTACTGCGGTATTGGTCAAAAAGTTGGTTTTAGATGGCATGCCTTGCGGCACTCAGTGCGTTCTGTAAGGTTGCAGCTTGCTCGTGATAACCACTGCGTGCACCGCTGCCAAATACCCAACCCAACTTGCAGGTACCATGACCTGGCATGCCAGGCGCTGGGTGTGCAGCAAGCAATGGAGGAGCAGAAGAAAAGAGCGCAGCGCGAGGCTGAACGCCATCACCACAAACAGTCGAGAGAGCTGGAAAGGGCCAATGGCAGGCGAAGGCATAGAAGGCAACACCGTGCGTTGTTCAAGGATCTGACGACAGCGCAGTGTCAGCTAGACGCGGCCCGGGATCATCTCCAGCGGCAGCATGCGCGCTTGGAGCAATGCCTACTAGGCCTCGGCCTACTGGGCCTCGACTACAGGTGAGTTGCCTTACATATTACAGGGGAAAATTCAGCAACAGTGCTCCTTCGCAGGCAAAAATACATATGGCTTGCATGTGAAGGGCCCTCCATCGTATATGCATGCTTGAGAGTACTCAAATATGCCAGCATTGTTGGAAACCTAGCCAGGAATCCCAGCAAGTCTATTACAATTTACCTCAGCAGAGGACCGCATGCATTCAATACTAACTGCATCAGTATGCGCAATTTGTGCATGTGTTGTGCCATCAATATAGCTCATGTCAAATAAAGAATCGTCGGACGAGATGGAGACGCCGTACCAACATTGAGGAAGTATGCGTCACCACTGGGGACTCGTGACACTAGTAAGATTGTTGGCGGTGTGTATGTTGGGGAAATAGGAACTCCCATCTCACTATGATGCCTCTATGTACACTCAATGAGGCAATGGTCATCATCGAAAACCCTGTCGAGCTTGGAGCCTTAGCCAGCACCAGCCTGTCGGCAGAAAATTAGAAAGCATGTGGCATGGTCATATGAAGGACATACTAGGTTGGCGTGCGCATAGTACATGTGTGATCAGCCGAACATCAGGTTTATTTTAATGGATTAGGCAGCAGCTAATATGTAACATAATAATGAGACGTTCGCATATCGAATCGTCGTATCGCGAAGTATTGGATATCACGAAATTTGACCTCAAACCGGCATAGGCTGGCAACCATCAACGCCATTTGTTTGAACAAGTAGCGGTGAAATGCAGCTGGTGCTGACCCACGTAAAACCGGTAAAAAGTCCTTGCCAGTACTGGCCAAGAACAACAATAACTTGGCGTAAAATAACAACGGATTGAAATATTTATGCGTATGGTCGAAATATTACTTTTGTTGAGAATGTCATAACAAGTTCTAAAATAAAAACACGAACCGTGGTATATAAATATACATACATATCCAAACGAGTATGCATGATTAAAACTCGATTCCCTCGAGTTGAATATGTACTATCGCACCCAATTCGGGATGCGGCATCGAGATTCCCGTGTCGACTCGATCCCGCTAAAGGACAGAAATATCGATCGCGTTCGCACAATTATGAGCAATAGAGTTAATGGTAGTGTCGAATAACCCCAATCAAATCCATTTCAAATAATCGGGGGGTATAAAATTATGATTGAGCATAATGATTACTTCCGCAGTTTACCGACACTTCACCAGTGTCAAGGGAGAATAATCAGAATGTTTATTAATCGATTTTTAATAAGCTTGCGGCGCAACAATGTTAGACGATTGACCCCCCTTCCCCGCGCGCGAAGCGTTGGTCAAAACCGCGGTGATGATAAATACGAAAATCTCTCATGGGGGTCCTAAATGAGGATACCGGGTAATGTTTGTGGCAATTTACCGGTACGGTGATTACCGGTAAATTACCCGGTATTATCAACCCCCAAATCGTCTTACCCGTCCCATACTTAAGCTGTTGCTGGTGATTTACCATGGTAATTGAGTATTACCCTGATAAATTACCGGTACCGACCCGCCCCTAAGATTACCACCGATCTTACCACACGATTCAGATGTATCTGTCATCGGCGGCGGACATCCCATCTTGCTCACCTCACACCTGCGTGTCCCGAAGGAAATGGCAAGAAGCTTTGTCCATCCGACACGCAGCTGTGAGGATTCAGGACGATAGAGATCGATGGCTACTTAAACTGGGGATGATAGTATCTCTTTCTTTTCGAATGAGACATGCTTCGACTGGAAGGACGAAATTGAATTTGAAATCCAAACCCCTCTGAGTTACTTTGAACGTTTGGCCTTGCCCTGATGGAAACCGCTATTGTGCGACATTAATTGTGTACGTGCTGCATTTCCCTCACACACCTTCGTTGCCATCATGAGTTATTTGTGTAAGTTATGAATATGTGGAAAGGATAAATGTAGCAACCCGTAGTGATGAGCATATAGTGTTATTGCGAACTAGGGTAGGGCCTCTGTCTGCAGTTCTGCAGAAAAGGTGATACTCTACCGTATGCATGTTTATGATCGCATACGCAATCTCATGTGCCCACACAATTTCAATGATCAACACAAACCCACATGAACTGGAAAAAATGAATTCGGAGCCCAGGGGCGAAAGTTGAGTAATTTCTTGCAGGCGGTAATACGTTGACAATACTCGCCAAAGTATTACCGGTAAATTACCCGGTATTACCGACCCTCATTTTCAAATTACCGGTAATCCGACATCCTTAGTCCTGAAAAGAGTGTTTGGGAGGGGGCACAATTTCTGTGCCAGGGGGCACGACGTAGCTGAGACCCCCTCACGATAAGGGGTGTCTGAATGCCTGAAATTGATATCAGGGGACTATTGGGAGAAATAGTAAGGGAATGTGGCATTCATCTGAGCGAACAGTTAGGGGAAATAATCTGTGAGCTCAGGGTGGTGAATACAGAGAGATCACTGAGCTGGTTTCTCAGACTTGGACAGCATAAAATAATGGCTCTTGCTGTCTGGGTTTATGTGAACAGAAATATAATCTGAAAGTATATAAGATCCGTTCATATTGCATACTGGATAATAGATAACTCCTGGGAATACCCCTGGGACAATTTGGTATTTTGGGCGTGTGGGCGTCTTTTTAGCTCGCTCGCGCTCGCGTTGATGCACCGTTGGTGCACCTTACGGCCCTGTGTAAACGGCTTACGAATTACGGACTTCGTCTGCGCACTTTGAATATGTTTTACGGATGTATTTTGGTGGTATTGGCAGCTTTGCGGGTTAGCGTCCTCGGACGGGACCGTTTTTAGCTGTCGATGCACCTTTTTTTGGCCTATTTTGTGCTCACTTCCGTGTACATTCTGATAAGTGAACTCTACAACACATATGGGGGGGGAGGGGTATTATGGCTTACAGCAACTTTTGTGCGATTTTTATGAGTTATTTACAAAATTGTTAGTCTTCATCAACTCATATTATGGCCTCAAATAACAGCTTATTTCTTCAAAATATGTGCTGACCCACCCCCTTTTTGGAGCTTGATGAAAGAGCGGATGCACCTCATCAACTTCGATAACTGGGCTTCCGGATGGTTTTGAAAAGTTATTTTACTTATTATGGATATCTTTTACCAAACTTTACCAGTCCTCATCAATTCTTGCTCGATATATTGAGCAAGGGTAGGTATTGATATTCGATAGTTGCGATAGTATCGATTAACCGATATATTGTTATTTATCGATAGGAATTGTGTACCTATCGAGATTGATCGATACCTGGCGTGCACCTATCGAAATCGATCGATCATTAAAACATACTTGTAGTGATTGGCCAGTATCGCAATATCGATTAATCGATCCTGCCACCGCAATCCGAGCTTTTAGGTGTGCCAACTACTACAATTGGTGTAGAGAGAGCCTTCTCGCTAAGATCACCTTTATGCATTCATGCCGCAGGCAAAAGACGGAATGAGGAAACCATTGAGCACTCAATAATAGCTAGTATGAGTACCATTGAATTTGCTCAATTTGATTGCAAGTGTGTCGGCTTGTAGCCCTATTTTGAATCCGTACTTGTGTAGTTTGATATTTATCGATATATCGATATATCGATAACTGTCGGTGATCACTAATTCATTGTCAAGGTTCCGAAGTGGATCGCTGGTTATGACAACACTCAAACCAGATTCGACCAGATAGGATACTTCGACAACATCAGTCGTATGAGGCCCGATATGAGCCGATATAGGGATCCAGCCAATGAACCGAAGGAACCAGAGACTGAGTACACAGAAGACAATCCTCCAATAGTCTTTACAGATCCTGACGATGATTCTGTTCCAGCACCAGCTCCACCCAGTTTGGTCCCAAAGGTGAAGATGACACCACCTAGGGAATTCAAATCTGGACAGGACGCAGAAGTTTGGTTGGACATGGTGGACCGGTATTTTCAGTTCACCTATCCAGGAGTCAAGGATAAGGACCTGATCACAGTATTCCCGACTCTTATCCAAACCAATGACCGACACTATTTCCAGGTCGTGGCACAGCAACCGGATGCCACATATGAGATGGCCAGACGGATATTCCTCAGCCAATTTGGTAACCCTCATAAGAGATCAGTAGCCAAGAAACACCTAATGGCGCTGCATCAAGGGAACCAAACCTTCTCAGACTATTTGCGCACGTTTACGTCACTGGCTGCTTTAGCAGCAGTTGATCTGAACGATGTGTTAATAAAGGACAGATTTGTCAGCAGCATGGATCCAGATCTCCGCAGACAGTTCCAATTAAGATTCCTAACAGAGCAAGAAAGGAATAATCTGTCGTGGCAAGAAACCACACAGATACTGCTCGATTTGAATTATGTCGTTCATTCGAAGCAGTCAGAGACCCTTCACTATCGGGGGCAGAAGGAGCAGTCATCAGGAGGCCCAGTCAAAAAGGACAAGGACAGAGGGCGTGGCAAAAAGCCATATGACAAATCCAACAAGAATTGGAATCAGAACCAGAGTGGCAGTCAGAACTCCAATCAGAATCGGAGCAAAGGGAAAGGTGGAAAAGGCAAAGGCAAAGGGAAAGGAAAATCACAGAATCCTTCTCAGCCTTGCCAGCGTTGTGGTCGTACTAATCACGTCACAAAGGATTGTTTTTCCACCAAGACCCCGGATGGAAAAGATATCAAAGGCAAGCCACCAGCTCAGAATCCTTTCAGGAGACAGCAGCAACAGAATCAGGGTGCTAAGGATGGGTCCGGCAAACTCATCAATACGATCAACACCTTGGTTAAGGAACTGAAGAGTCAGCACAGCATCAATGCAGCAGTTGCAACTCCAGCTCCAGCTTCAGCTCCAGCTCCTCAGGGAAACTCTCAGGGTACTGCACAGGTACCAGTGTTGAGAGCACCCCCAAGGTAAATCAGCCTGAAGATGCCACTGAAGCAAGTGGCCGGGTTGAGAGTATCTCAGAAGAAGTCCTTTCCAGTCTGACATTGCAGTTTCAGCAGATGGACACTCCCTCAGAGCACATCGCACAGATGCAGTCTCAAACAGCACAGCTGAAATCACAGAAGAAGTTGTTGTTGTACAAAGGGAAAGTATATGGACAGAGTACTCACATATTGGTAGATCCAGGAGCTACATCGTCTTTCATTGACAGACAGTTCGCTGCTCAGCTTGGTATAGCGCCCACAGATTCTTCATCGTTTTCAGTGGGATTGGCTGGAGGAAGCCAACTACCATGCACATCCTATCTTCCCAAGGCTACATTTACGCTGGGTAAGTATAAGGATGCAGAAGATTTCTACATCATTGACATGAAACCATTCACTGTCATTCTGGGTCAAGATTGGTTGGAGAGGAGAAATCCACACATTGACTTTCAGACCAAAAATCTGACGATCACTAGGAAGCATTCATCAGGCTCCAGTATTCGCACAGTATTATCCAGAGTTGAACAGACTCCAGGCTCAGATGACCTTCCTGAAATGGAATTGGTCAGCGCCACCACCATGAGAAAGCACCTGCGTCGTGTTCGATCCAGTGGTTCGGCTGAAGAGGCCGTGGCTTATCTCTTCTTTCTCTCAGAGGTCGATGGTGAACTGGTCTTCACAACATCAGACTCAGACACCACTATGGAAGACCCAGAGGTCACAGCAGCACGTGATCAAATGAGGGAAGATTTTTCAGACATATTCCAGGAGGATCTTCCAGCTGGTCATAGGCCAGAACGGTTTGAAGGTGGTTATCATAGAATCAACATTGAACCTGGGCACAAGCCGCCATCGCAGCCAGTACGTACCATACCAGTGCCCATGATGGAAGAGCTCAAACGACAGATCATCAAATATGTCGACTTGGGTATCCTTCGTCCGTCATCATCTCCATATGGATGTCCTATCATTTTCGCTCCTAAGCCAGGTGGGAAGTGGAGGATGTGCTGTGATTATCGAGCCCTTAATAACATCACAATTAAGGACACGTATCCATTGCCACCTCACGACACCCTTCTTGAACAGCTAAAGGTGCACGATGGTTTAGCAGATTTGACTTCAATCAGTTTTTCCATCAGATCCCTATACATCCAGATGACATTCACAAAACAGCTATTCGCACCAGATACGGTTCCTATGAGTGGACAGTTATGCCTTTCGGATTGACCAATGCTCCTGCAACAGCTCTACGTGTAGGAAATCGGGCATTCTTCGACTTCATCGATCGGTTCCTTGTCATTTTCATGGACGATATCATCGTACAGTCCGGATTTTGACAGCCACGTGAGTCATGTCCGACAGTTTCTCCAGCGTTGCAGAGAACACCAGTTCTTCATCAGGCCTTCCAAGGTGGAGTTGTTCGGCAGATCTATAGACTTTATCGGACATCACATCTATGAAGCAGGCTTGTCCATCATCGAAGACAGAATCCGAGCAGTCATGGCAATTCAGCCTCCAGTGTCTTATGGTCCTACCGTTGGAAAGCAGCCTCTACGCCGTATGGCTAAAGATGGCAAGTCATCCCTTCGGTCATTCTTGGGCATGGTCGGTCAATTCAGGAGATTCATACCAAAGTTCTCCAAGATTGCCGAGCCGCTCAATCGTCTCCTTAAAGATAATGCAGAGTTTGTCTGGGAATCTGAGCAGCAGCAGGCATTTGATAATCTCAAAAGTGCCATCTGTAACGCTCCAGTACTACAGCTTCCAGATCAGAAACTGCCATCTATTATGGAGGTCGATGGATCAGGCACACACGTTGGTCAAGTGATACTCCAGGATCAAGGAAAAGGTATGAAGCCATGTGGCTATCACAGCGTCACTCTATCCGATACACAGAGACGTTGGCCTATTCCTGAGATCGAGCTATTTGCCATTGTGGAAGGCTTCCGATTCTTTCGCCACATCTTGTTGGGAGCTCCTGAGACTATTGTACGCTCAGATCATCAGCCACTGGTTTATTTCCAGTCCAAATCCACACTGAGCCCCAAACAGGCAAGGTGGTTGGATGAGCTCTCCGAGTACAACTTCCGTATAGAGCATATTGCTGGCGATAAAAATAAGGTTGCAGACGCACTCACTCGTATCTCTGCACTTTTTGAACTCACTGATTGTCTTCAACACATAGACATCAGCGAAGTCATGCCATCTGCAGATCCTACATTCATTGCTCTTATATCTTCTTCATCAGCTCATCAGCTACACGACATCATTATATCCGAATATGATCGTGATACATTTGCACAGACTATTTTGGCTAAGCTGACATCATCGACTTCAATCACAGTCAGTCAGTCAGCTACAGCTTCGAGCTCATTCAGGGGTTGATCTATCGTAAGACCATATATGGCAGACAGCTGTACATTCCACCTACAGCTAAAGTCCCCACAGATGACGGTGAGATCACACAGCTTCGCCACATTCTCCTTCATGAGTGGCACTCAGCCACTATTTCTGGTCATGTAGGCAAAAATCGCATGCTTCATCTTCTGCGTAGCCGATATGATTGGCCAGGAATGACAACGGCAGCCATCAAGTACATTCGGGAGTGCCCCGTTTGTCAGCGCCAGAAAACGAGGCGACACAAGCCTTATGGTCAAGCACATATACGATATAGTGTGCCTAAGACAAAATGGCTAGATGTATCTCTTGACTGGATTACTGACCTGCCTATCACCACTAATGGGCACGACAGTATATTTGTGGTAATGTGCCAATTCTCTCATCGCTGTCATCTCATTCCCTTCAGCATGACCTGGACAGCTCAGCATACTGCTTCTATATATATGCAGCATATCTTCAAGCTCCATGGTCTTCCGAGGAACATCATCTCAGATCGAGACCCCAGATTCACCTCTACATTCTGGCAAACACTGTGGAAATCTACTGGTACGAGATTGTCCATGACGTCCTCACACCATCCACAGTCGAATGCAACCAATGAGAGGAGACATGCCTTCATTGAGGATATCCTCAGGTATTTTTCAAATTGTTGATTCATGATTCGATTTCACCATCCTCTGGTTTATAAACTGATTAGGTGGTATTTTTTTTCATCCTCAGGTGTTGTTGCAATGATACTTCAGCCAATTCGTGGGAGGACAAGTTGCCTCTGGTGGAGTTTGCAATTAACAACACAGTTTCTGCATCAACTGGTTATTCACCATTCTATCTCGACTCGATGGCGCAACCACTTTCGCCTCATGATCTGGTAATCACTATTCCGCCAGAAGCTCCTGTTCCAATACAAAGAGCTATTCGAGATCATTTTGACCAGTACTCGGCTGTACATGCCAATGCGGTAGACAACATTTCCCGAGCAGCAGAAATTAGCCAAGCCAGATTCAATAAGACTCACATGCCTCGGCAATATGCAGTTGGGCAGAAAGTTCTTTTACGGACCGAGTTTATTCAATGGACTGGTTTGACAGAGGCGGGCAGACACTTTAAGCAGCCATATATTGGGCCGTTCACCATATCCAAAGTGCTTAGTCATGGGCGTGCATACGAGTTAGATTTCGGAGCAAGGTAGATATTTTCCGCGGAGGTGACTCGGCCCGCATTGGGAATTTACTTCGGCCACATTTCGGCCCGTCTCGGCCCGAACAAAAAATTGCCCGCCGCAGGCGCAAAATTTTAATTTTAAGTATGACAATTTGTCAAAAATCGATAAAATTTTGGAAATTTATCGATTTTCCCCTCAATGCGACTCGGCCCATCCGCAACTTTTCCTTCGGCCCGCCTTCGGCCCGGGCCTCCGTGACACGGCCCCGGGCCGGCCAATCCCAGGAAGATATCTTCCCTGTTTCGGAGACCTCGATATCCGTATTCATCCGGTACAGCCTGTATCCAGATTAGAGCTGTACAATGACTCGATCCAAGCACCTTTGCCTCTGCCACAGATGATCACCGAAGAAGGGCAACCACTGTGTGAGATATCACATATACTCTCAGATAAGATCACTAGAGGTGTCAAGTACTATTTAGTGCGATATGCAGGCTACGGCCCTGAGCATGACACCTGGGTCAAAGCCATAGAGCTGACCAATGCAACAGACATAATAGCTGCCTATGAAGGCTAAACATTATATTAAGCCTGATGCCCTTACTTCTTGTAATATATACTAATACATGTCGATCATCTATATACCTTGCTCTTAATGTTTTATCATTATATGCATAGAAGCGGGAAATTGATCCTTCCTTGCTAAAGGTGTAGTGAGCCTTGTACAAAATCATACCCTTGCACAGATACGCACACATGCGAGATATCATATCTGTGGATAAATAAAAACTGCTTAATGCTACCTTTGCCAAGACCGTGGTTAGTCATCGGATTCTATGGCCAGTCATCCGAAGCTACCGGAGACATCGACTGAGGTAGACGGAGTTGTGATCCTAAGTTATGCCTGACAAACATAACTAAAATAATTTTCACATTAGTACGTGGCGAATCCATTCTCACTCAACGCGATAGATGTTCGTCAAAGCGTGCGTACTGGACCAATAATTCAAGAGTAAGCAAACCGGGTAAAAGATTACAAGTCCAATCCCGTTAAGCAGCGCCACTCTGTTTGCATTAAAACAAGCCCCCGGTGAAATAACTCCGGAAACATCCAAAGGGCTCCCCATGACCGCCTGTGAACCTCCGAAGTTGCTTCAAGAGGGGAGGAAGGGTTGGGTGCACAATATATAACAACTGTGGAAACGAACAGCAAACGATCAGTTGTATATATAAGGCCGAGAATCGTTCGATTAATGAGAAATTGTTAATTCGTGGGATCATCGTTCGCAAAAGCGTCGACGGCTAGCGCAAATAATCCGTAACGTACACCTCGGATACTTTGAATCGTCACTCTGACGCACGATACGTGTGGATCAATCAGTAATCCAGCGTCAATCTGTATCACGAAACGCAATTCATTGAACCTTGAAACGTCACTCTGAAATACGATACGCAATTCAAAGGGGCTACATCCTAAGAACTGTAAGGCATAGCCTATAAGGCATCATGCTAAGGTGAGGGACTGAAGTGGACTCAGTTCCCCCCAAAATCCTAAAACACCATGAGGGACGCCTCAAATCGGTGTAAGAAGACTTGTACCAGCAGAAGCAACAACAACAATGACATCAAAAACATATACAAAGGTATGCCCGTTGTGAGGTCACAACTCTTTTAAGAGGGGAGATCTGTCAGGGTCATGACCGGTGACATATGTGTCATACATGTCATACGTGTCATACCTGTCAGACATGTCATACCATGTCATGTCATGTCATATATTATAATGACAGACAGTCGTTAGTACGGTCGACTATGACTGTACATGTCGTCAGATGATAAGTCACATCATCTGTCATTATTCAAGGAAACACTTGAATGACACTTGTCATCGAGAGTTCGTATGTCGAACTCGAAGATGGCAAAGCAAGATACGATCTTGAAGTAACAAACAAGAAATCATCTTCGCTTCAAGCATGTGCGGAACAAGCATGCGCAGTATTATGGGGCGAACATATTATTCGTTCTGACGATACTGGTCGTTCAACCAATGTCTCGGGTTCACAACCCAATGGCGGTACCATCTATGCGATGGGAGACATTCGGTATTTAGATGAGCTAGCGTTGTGCTAGGGCAGCATCTTCTCACAGAAGTCACTGCACTCATCCCGCTCATAACTCGCACGTGTGTTACAATCCAATAACACCGCGCTTTCTATTATATTATTGATATATTGAGGGCTCGCATATCAGCCCGTATCACAACTGCTGTGCCTTCCCAGAATCACTCCGCGCAAGAATCATCAGCGACACCGGAGCACATCGGCGACGAGGTCGGTGGTGCTGGTGTGCTGTCGTCGCCCACGGCCGTCCCGCCGGCGCTCTATTGGCGGCCGGAGGGGTGGTACCCCAACGAACGACCATGGAGATTATCTCGGCACCCTTTGGACATGGTACCCGGGTCCCTCGCAACCGCCCGTAGCGGCTCCGATTGTCACCGTGCCGCCCTCGCCGGGTGGTGCTCCACCGTCGCCGATCTATGTACCACCCGCCTGGGGCGGGGGGCGAGGATGCACCTTCTTCTTGAATCGAGCACAGGACCCGGCTGGTTGCACACGGTGCAACTGGCTACAGTACAACAACATCGGCACTTTCTCAGCTTTCTCATTTTGCTCTACGCATGATTTGTCCAACAGTGGTACCAGCTCTTCTGGGCGTTGTAACAGTGGCACCGGCTCTCCCGGGCACTATCGACGTGGCTAGAGTTGACGGGATTGGATTAGCCTGCCTCCAGATCGAGATCCTGTTGGTTCAGGTCAAGGGACGGTATCGATATCTTGATATTATGATATTATAATATATATCGGAAATATCATATCAATCGATAACAATTTTAGCGTTATCGAAAAGTATTATATCAATCGATAACATTTTCAGAGTTATTCATATCAATCGATAACACTTTGGGCACTTATCATATCGATCGATAGTGGTTTGGGGTTTTTGATATCGATTTATCGATATCGGATTTTTCGCGTCACATCGATAGGCGCCGTAGCCGAATCCCGATAACGCGATATATCGCATATATCGAAAATATGACCGGGGCAAGGGACGACGGGACATGGTCACATGGATCCCGTGAGTTGGTCGAAACGATCTTGGAATCCTTACTTCCTTAGTTGGAACCGACCAATCATACAATATGTGCTTATAAGCGAGTCGAAGATCATTACGATTGTTATGCTATAGAGTATTGACCATCTGGCATCACAATATAGCCAAACAGTGACACTGTGGTAGCCACAAAGTTGTCGACAATTTGAAAGTCAAAAACACGGGGAAGCGCGGAAGTGGAGTCAAGCGTCGCCAGACAACGTCATCGTGACCCCTGATGTGACCATGCTTTAACCTCTGTTATGTCATATTTCTACCCATGTCGTTGTGACCCTTTCAACTCCTGCTGTGACCCTTGTCCAACTTAGCTGGATATCGATAACTGAAATATCGATATATCCGCAGTATGTTTTAGGGCAAATATCGGTATCAATATCGATTATCGTTATGTAAAATTTCTAAATATCAATCGATAGTTTTTTTTTGGGTTATTCATATCAATCGATAGTGTTTTGTTGTGTTATTCATATCGACCGATATTTAAGAAATTCAGTAGTCGTGATATCATTTCCGTCGATAGTTTTAAAGCAGTTATTCAAAGTTATCGATGGCAAAAAAAAATTCCGATACCGCCCCTTGGTTCAGGTTGCCCCAAGATGGGCTTAATTTAGGGTTTTAACTGCATCTGTATTCTGCAGTATGCCTCACTGACTGCTAGTTTCAGGAGTTACCCTGCCAGAAAGGACAGGTTCTCTTGTAGGATGCTTATTTCCACCGAAGCTGAGTAGGTGTTTGTTTCAATTCCGTGACCACCTAGTTCGCCAGTCACCACCCTAGGTGGTGTGCTGGAAGTGACGCCCCGACTGTCATTCCTATAGTTAGGGTGTATCGTGACGGTCACCGGTCCCGGAACCCTAGACCCCGAACATATAACGGGAAGACTGATTATTCTCACTGGTTATCTATTCTGATTATCTGACTCACCGAATATACAGTCCAACTGATATACATTCAGCACGGTGTACCGCACTTTCTAGATCCCGAATGGTTGCGTGCACCGCGATGTGCTGCGCGGCACTGCTCTTTGCAACCTTTGGCCTAGGCACGCGCGTTTCGCTATCCCCCGCTAAGGCGTGATGCACATACCGGCTCCCAACAAGGTGCGGTATCATGCGCTAACCAACCACGACGACCATGCCGAATCCGATGGTGACCGCGTCCGTTTTCATCGGTTGGAAGGCTATCGGGTCCCACCCATAAAACCCATAAAACCGCGTATGTTATGCGATTTTTATGGGATCGGGGGGGCCAAGGGGGGGGCATATGTTATGGGGTTGTCGGGGCCAACCCCAAGGCGAAATTATAATTAACCAATCAGGAAGTTCAGGGGGCTGGAATTGACCCCTGGTATTACGGGGGTGTGCCCTTGCCGGTGCGAGAGCGATCGGACGCCCACCGCACGCCTGTTCGGCACGTCCGCGTCCGTCCCCTCCTGTCGTGTGACCTTCAAGATCAACCTTGCTCATGCTCGATGCTCATGCTGATTCACGTGCTGCATAGCATTGCCGATGACGCTCTGTCGTCCGATCGATCAGTGTAGCGTCCGATATCCGATGACACGCCCTCCACGTCCTCGACGACTAGGTCTGAAGTCTCGCGCTCTCGCCACGACACGATGTTTTCGCTTTTGCAAATGGCCAAATCAAACAAATAATTTGTTTAGGGAGGTTCCCCGTTCTCCAAGCTGCTCAATGTGTTCTTTGACATATTTATGGATATGTTAAAATAATTACGTCACCCAATGATGAATCGTGCGCCCCATCTAACTTAATTTTTAGGGTGCAGCTATCAATTCGCGTCATGCTCTCACACTGCGAGCGCCTTATTCTTCACGTTCAATCTTCCCTCTAGGACTCTGTGGACCCAAGTAAAATGGTTCACCCGAGAGAAAGCGTTTACTCGACAGGAAAACGTGAAGATCTCTTCGTGACAAGTCGCCACTTAAACTGACACGCTTCAATCAGTTTTGCAACGGAGCGGTAAACGGGCGCAGTGTTCCACAGCTGGTCAGAGCTTAAGTTTGCGTAAATACCCCTATGCGGTCGCCACAGGCACTCTGTAGACGCTTCGTATGTTTGTGTGTTTTCTTTTACCCTAGCTTGGCGGACGCCGCGTCGTACCCCTATGATGGCTTCGGTAACAACAAACGGCATCCACACTGGGGGTGGGTACTAAGTCACTTTTAGCTTGCTTTTCGTTTTCGCAACTGCGTGCCTCCGGAGCTTCAATATAGCGTGAAAGCTGGTTGCAGCGTAGTGTCCCCCTGCAACATGGACTAGAATATAGCTCCCACAGTGCCTCAACAGCTTCAGTCCGAGGAATCCAGGGCAGATGATGCGGATTGTGTCCAACTCTCCGAGTCCAAGATTTGTGCACGATCCTCGTCACCCGAAATTCGTTTTGTGGTTTTCACGGCATCGTCTTTCGTATCCACGAATAGGACGCTTATTTCCACAGGTTAACTTACGTGTCGCCGGAGTTCTAACGAGTCAGTGTTTCCTCAGAATGGCGGGCGGTGAGCTTACGCGAAGGGTGCCTGCGGCATATTCTTATGGAACCTCAGATATAACAGTGCGCACCTTGTACTTATTAGTACCTCTTATTCTTCCTATTTCAAACCGAACCCAGTATCATCCCTTTGAAAGCCCGGAGCTTGCTTGTGTCACATCCTGGATCTCTAAACGTGCTGAAACGCAGATTGGAGTCGACCACTTGTCGCACTTGGCGGCCTGCCTGATTCCGAGAGTTGCTCTGCTGTCCCTTCCTAGGGCAACGGTACCCTTTCGGGCGCAAGGAAAATAAGCTGTTCGCTGAAGCTGTACGAAGAGTTCCAGAGTACTCGCCGGGGCACATCCCTGAGCACTTACCTCGGCCAATTCTTCTCCCACGATATTTCTCGGAGTGATGCTGAAGGTTGCGGGCATGGATTGCCTGGGGAGGAAGCTCCCATACCAGTACCGGTGCGCTTTGGGCACCTCCCTCCTTCGGCTGCTGCCGGAGGACATTCGGCTGGCGCCTCTTTGCTTTACAGTGGTGACTCACTTTCAAAACACGACTTACGCTCACGCGCGTCGCTGTCGCCAGCTCCTATAATGCTATACCACTGGCAGACTGCCTTGTTCTACGGCTCTGACGCGCTGCGCAGCCCGATCCTCGTAGAAGCTGCGGCTGCCATTCCGCGTGTCCCGCGTGCTGCGCAGCCCGGCCCTCGCAAGAACCGCCGAATAAATCGCGGGTAGCAGGTTCGAATTTCACCGACGTGTGGAACGTACGCAGTCTTTTCTTTTGACTCGCCTGGCATCCACACTGCGCGCGCGGCGTGAAGACCTGTGCATGGAAGCGAATGTTCCGAGCGCGCGGCTCGCTATGCGGGGTGGTATCCATGCCACCATGCCACCCGTCCACCTCACTGCGAGGCACACAGAGATGGTTCGGGAGGGGTCGCAGGTGTGTGACGAGTGGTTCGATGCCGACTGCCTGGGCAACCTGACACTGCCTTTCACGCGCTCGGCGTACAGCAACCGTACCGAGGAAGGTATGTGTCAGAGCTCCCCGTGCCCCAACAGTGCCGACCGGCTCGAAGCCACCGCGCCCTCCGACGAGTGCTCTTGACTCGCCTGCAGGGAGCGGGCTGGGTGCACTCTCCTCACTGTGCGCGCTCTTCCCGTGCGACTGCCGACTTCCACGGTTGAACCCGGGATTGACTGCGGGCCGGTGGTACGGCGACCCGCCGTGTGCCTCCTGCTCGTTTTTCCGGTTGAACCCGGGATTGACTGCCGGCCGGTGGTACGGCGACCCTCCGTGTGCCTCCTGCTCGTTTTTCCGGTTGAACCCGGGATTGACTGCCGGCCGGTGGTACGGCGACCCGCCGTGTGCCTCCTGCTCGTTTTTCCGGTTGAACCCGGGATTGACTGCCGGCCGGTGGTACGGCGACCCTCCGTGTGCCTCCTGCTCGTTTTTCCGGTTGAACCCGGGATTGACTGCCGGCCGGTGGTACGGCGACCCGCCGTGTGCCTCCTGCTCATTCTGTGGTGCAGGGGCTCGGCGCGAGCAGCTATCCTGCGTCACCGCGTTTCTGGACGGGAGCGCGGTGTACGGGTCCGAGTATGAGCGCGCCAGAGCGTTACGCTACTTTAGAGACGGCAAGTTTCGGATGTCGCAAGACGACTTGCTGCCGTTGCACACGTACCTGCTCCCCCTTACCCAGCCCCCGGCCTCCCTCGACACTGCGGCGCTGGCGTGCACTCCACCTGGCGCTCACGTGGCAAGTGAAGTCAAGGGGCGCTCAGCTGGCGCATTTGTGGTGCAGAAACCTGCTTGTCCTGCTTGTCCGCACCGCACAATAACTTATGCCGAGGGGCACTCGTCTTGAGGAAAGCCTATGCCGCGCTTGCTCTTGCCCGAAGGTGATGCTCGGAGTGTGGGCTCTCTTTGTCGAGGGCACCTATCACCCCTCCATCCCTTTTCCCCGCTTCTGACGCCCCCCACCCCCAACCCCCGCTGCCCCAGGGACGACGGAGTATTCATGCAGAACGAGGCTGAGACGGACGAGAGGCTATTCGAAGCCGGCGACGTGCGGGCCAACGTGAACCCTGGTGTTCTAGCGCTGCACACTCTCTTCGTGGTGCGCTTGCTCACCGCAAACGCTGCTCTCCTGGCGCCACGTGTCCTGCTCTCCCGCCGTTCTCTCTCTGGCGCCACGTGTCCTGCTCGGTCGTCGTTCTCTCTCTGGCGCCACGTGTCCTGCTCGGCCGCCGGTCTCTCTCTGGCGCCACGTGTCCTGCTCGGTCGTCGTTCTCTCTCTGGCGCCACGTGCCCTGCTTGCCCGCCGTTCTCTCTCTGGCGCCACGTGTCCTGCTCGGCCACTGTTCTCTCTCTGCCCAGCAAGCTCGGTGCGCGCGCAGGTGGCCACCAGCGCTTGAGCTCGTGAGGCATGCTTGGGGGGGGAGCTCGTTGCAGAGGAATCACAATCGTTTTGCACGGGAGATCAAGCAAGAGAACCCTGGCTGGTCCGATTCTCAGCTGTTCACCGAAGCGCGGCGGTGGAACATCGCGCAGATGCAGGCGGTGCGCTCCCTGAGCTAGACGTGACGTGGCCAGTTGGCCCAAGCGGGCAGTGAGTAAGTGCTCCGCCTCTGAACTGGTCGAAATTAGGGGCAGTAGCACGGGTTTGTGCAAAACCTAAGAACAAAAGGAAAAAGAAAAAGAGACCCGCTTCGGGGTGTGGGGCTTATAGTCCCTGGGACTCTGTGTGAAGCCTTGTCTTCTGGGGTCGACTCGAAGCTCGTGGCAACGTGGGGGGGAGACCCCCTGGAAAGGCTTGCGAGACCACGCGGGCGACAGGTCTCGCCTTCTGCAGTCCCACCCCAGCCCTCTCCACCGGAAGCTGTGTCCACGCCGCAGCGAAAGGCTTGCGAGACCACGCGGGCGACAGGTCTCGCCTTCTGCAGTCCCCCTCAGCGTTCCTGGAAACTGACCAGGAAACTGCGGTCCCTAATCGTAAAGGCTTTCAGTTGATGCTGGGGCAGGTGGGCGAGGGGATCGGGGGTCGAGGGCGCGGTTTACAGCGATGCGGCTCAACTCACCTCAGATCTTCCTTAATAACCCTGGAGTGCTATTGCGGTCCTTGCACGGCGCATCCGAATCGTCACACCACAAACTTTCACTCACTGTGCTAGAGAAAGAAGCCACTTCACATCTTTTCTCAAAAGCTTCGCATTGTTGTTTTGACACGCCGATCCGCACAGGAGGTGGACCCGCCCGTTTTCGCCGAAGGGCTCCTCGGGGGCTTCTCCCCAGGTGTTCTTCTACGAGTACGTGCCGAGCCTCGGCCTGACCCTCGACGCCTACACGGAATACAACCCCGAGGTGGACGCCTCCATTGACAACTTCTTCTCCACTGTCGCGTTCCGATATGGTCACAGCGAGGTACACAGCGGCGCTCTCCTGCCCTACCTTCAACCCCCTTCGTCGTTCAGCGACTCACTAGCCCTTGTCTGGATGAGCTCCCCCATTGTTTAGGTGAGCTACTCACCAGCCCCCTGTCTGGCGAGCTCCCCAGTGTTTGGTGAAACTACTCACTAGCCCCTGTCTGAAATGAGCTCTACCCCCTCCCCATTGTATAAGGTGATCTACTCACCCATGCCAATGGATGAGCTCCCCTCCCCATTGTTTAAGGTGAGCTACTCACCCGCCCCTATCTGGGTGAGCTCCTCCCCTTTCCCTCTCCATTTGGGTGAGCTACTCACCCGCCCTATCTGGAGTGAGCTCCTCCCCTTTCTCTCCATTGTTTAGGTGAACTACTCACCCGCCCCTATCTGGGTGAGCTCCTCCCCCCTTTCCCCTCTCCATTGTTTAGGTGAGCTACTCCACCGCCCTATCTGGGTGAGCTCCTCCCCGCTTTCCCTCTCCATTGTTTGGGTGAGCTACTCACCGCCCCTATCTGGGTGAGCTCTCCTTTCCCTCCATTGTTTGAGGTGAGCTACTCACCCGCCCCTATCTGGGTGAGCTCCTCCCCCTTTCCCCTCCATTGTTTAGGTGAGCTACTCACCCGCCCCTATCTGGGTAGAGCTCCTCCCCCTTTCCCTCTCCATTGTTTAGGTGAGCTACTCACCCGCCCCTATCTGGGTGAGCTCCTCCCCTTTTCCCTCTCCATTGTTTGGGTGAGCTGCTCACCCGCCCTTGTCTGGATGAGCTCCCCCATTGCTTAGGAGAGGTGCATGCCACCCTCCACCCCCGCCCCGCACGTTTTTAGCGCAGAGTGTCGCTCCCGGCACTTCAAACATGCTGTGAAGAGAGGTATCACAGGACGAGGTCGCGCGTTGGCATTGGCATTGGCAATTCTTTTCATTGGGAGCACTCTGATGAGGCATAGGGCAGAGGCAGCCGCACGCGCAAGGCAGAGGTGTGTGCGTGGAGGGTGGCCGCGCCGGTGCGCAGGTGAGTGAAGTGTATCGCCGCGTAGATGATGCTGGAGTGGAGATCCTGTCCGGTCATCTGCTGCTGTTCAACACGTACTACTCCCCGTCCCGCGCGATGTCCGAGGGCATCGATCCCCTTCTGCGCGGCCTGGCCACGAGCCAGAAACACGAGGTGGGTGCCCCTCCCCCCATCCTCCTGGCCACGAGCCTGAAACACGAGGTGATTGCCCCTCCCCCCATCCTCCTGGCCACGAGCCTGAAACACCCAGGTGGGTGCCTCCCCCATCCCTCCTGGCCACGAGCCTGAAACATGAGGTGGGTGCCCCTCCCCCATCCTCCCTGGCCACGAGCCTGGAAAACACGAGGTGGGTGCCCCTCCCCATCCTCCTGGCCACGAGCCTGAAACACGAGGTGGGTGCCCTCCCCATCCTCCTGGCCACGCAGCCTGAAACACGAGGTGGGTGCCCTCCCCCATCCTCCTGGCCACGTGCCTGAAACACGAGGGTGCCCCTCCCCATCCTCCTGGCCACTGGGCCTGAAACACAGGGTGGGTGCCCCTCCCCCATCCTCCTGGCCACGTAGTCAGAAACACGAGGTGGGTGCCCCTCCCCCCATCCTCCTGGCCACGAGCCTGAAACACGAGGTGGGTGCCCCTCCCCCCATCCTCCTGGCCACGAGCCTGAAACACGAGGTGGGTGCCCCTCCCCCCATCCTCCTGGCCACGAGCCTGAAACACGAGGTGGGTGCCCCTCCCCCCATCCTCTTGGCCAGCCTCTCCCCTGCCTCCCCTCGGCTACCTGCGGCACAGTGTAACTACTGACCAGGGCAACTTCCATCAACGTGTCTTGGCCAATATGCGGAGTGGTGTATCTATACCACCCTGGCGTGCAAACACACTCATATTTCTTTCGACATGAAAGGATGTTGAAAGTCGAGATGACAATGAGAACAGATGGCCACGTGGCCGAGTAGAGATCATGGAGATCGATTCCAAGCACCGGTGCAGGATTGGCCCGAGGCGAGCGCCGGGCGATCGCGCTTTGCTGCAGGTGGATGTACACTTCTCCGCTGCGGTGCATCACTACCTCAACAACCACAACGGGCTGGGAGGTGAGCAGACCGAAGTGCTTTGCCTCCCTCAAGCCTGCTCTGCTCTCGCACTACAGCTTGGCGCCATCGCCCAGTCCTCCGCAGCACTTCCATTATTCCGCCCGCTGGGACGGAGGTGTGCAAGGCGAGGCCCCGCAGAGTGGCGAGCAGAGCTCCACGTCAACGGCGCGCTCACCGGGCACGCGGGTGCGGGGGCTCGCAGGGGAGGACCTGCTGGCGCGCAGTATCCAGAGAGGCCGCGACCACGGCATCCCGGATTACAACTCCTGCCGTGAGGCGCTCGGGCTCGGCCGCTTCCGCGCTTTCGAGCAGATCACCGCGCGCGAGGTGTGCGGCAGAGAAGTGCCCGGGCGCAGCACCCTGCATGGCCGCCTGGCCGAGGACGCACTCCGCGCAACTTTCTGCCCCTAGCTCAAGACCTGCGAGACTGCCGGTGCCGCTGCCTGGAGACTGCCGGTGCCGCTGCCTGGAGACTGCCGGTGCCGCTGGCTGGAGACTGCCGGTGCCGCTGGCTTACCAAACTGCCGGTGCCGCTGGCTGGGGACTGCGGTGCCGCTGGCTGGCTGCCGGTGCCGCTGGCTGGAGACTGCGGTGCCGCTGGCTAGAGACTGCCGGTGCCACTGGCTGGAGACTACCGGCGCCACTGGCTAGAGACTACCGGTGCCACTGGCTGGAGACTGCCGGCGCCACTGGTGGAGACTGCGGTGCCGCTGGCTGGGGGAGCTGCCGGTGCCGCTGGCTGGAGACTGCCGGCAGCTGGCCTGGTTGCCGCTGCCTGGAAGACTACCGGTGCCACTGGCTGGAGACTGCCGGTGCCTCTGGCTGGAGACTGCCGGTGCCACTGGCTGGAGACTGCAGGTGCCGCTGGCTGGAGACTGCCGGTGCCGCTGGCTGGAGACTGCCGGTGCCACTGGCTAGAGACTGCCGGTGCCACTGGCTGGAGACTGCCGGTGCCACTCGCTGGAGACTGCGGTGCCACTCGCTGGAGACTGCCGGTGCCGCTGGCTGGAGACTGCCGGTGCCGCTGGCTGGAGACTGCCGGTGCCACTGGCTGGAGACTGCCTGTGACACCGGCTGGAGACTGCCGGTGCCGCTGGCTGGAGACTGCCGGTGCCGCTGGCTGGAGACTGCCTGTGCCTGCACAGGGAAGGGGACAGCCCGCTGATGGCGGGGTGGCGGGGTGGCGGCCTGTTTCAGTACCTCGTGGCGCAGCTCAAAGAGGCGTACAACAACGACATCAATTCTGTGGACGCTATTGTGGGAGGGCTCGCCGAGGACCATGTCTACGGATCTGACCTCGGCGAGCTCTTCTACCACTCCCTGAAGGACCAGTTCACTCGCCTCCGGGACGGTCCGCGCCTCGCCCGCTCGCACCGTCCCCCGATGGACCAGCTGCCTCATACCCCTGACAGTTCGCCTGCCCTGCCTCCCCCTCCCCACCCCCTTGCGCGGGCACGCACTCTGCCAGCGCACCGAGGACTCCCCGGAGGGTGCTCTGAGTCCGCACGGGACCTCCTTGAGCACGGTCCCTCACGGAGCTGCTGGCTCGGGTGTGCAGGGGACCGCCTCTTCTTCGAGAGCGCGGGTGCCTTCACCTCGGAGCAGCTCACCAGCCTCTGGTCGACCAGGATACGCGACCTCATATTCCTCAACACGGAGGTGCACTGCCTGCCGCAGAATGTGCTGATGCAAGGTGACGGGGACCCATGGGCTACGGCCACCTGCCGGGACGGGAGCAGGGTCACCCCGCAGCCGCCGCCCCCGGAGCCTCCTCTTGAGGAGGACTCCGACGTGGACGAGGTGTTCCGGACCACGGAGCTCGTGGGCGAAGATCAGTACCAGCTGACGTGGCGGTCGAAGACGGGCGCGGACGGGGTGCTGGAGGCGCACATCAGCCTGCGGGTGAAGGCTGCTGGCTGGGTCGGATTCGGGGTGGAGGGCCCTGGGGGCATGCAGGAAGCAGACATTGTGATGGGGTACGTGGACGACGAGGGGATTGCCTGGGCCAGGGACTACTACGGCGTCGGGCCGGGGGTTGCGCCCGAGCTGGACTCCGCCATCGGGGGCACCGAGGACCTGCGCAACGTGGCAGGGGCGTTCGTGGACGGCTTCACCATCCTCAACTTCACGAAGAAATTCCACACCGGTGACCCGTTCGATCTCGACATCAACGCGCAGGATGCCACGCCCGTGATCTTCTCATGGAACTCCGCCGACAGCGTTGACACCTCGCAGGTGCGCGCGCCCAGTGCCCATTCGCCGCCAGCGCAACAGTAACCTGGCACGACTCCAAAGACGTTGCAGGCGCCACGGTGCACGCCTCAGAGGTTCCGTCACGCAACACGTTCTGCTGACACTGCACGATTTCTACCACGCCTCGCCAAACGGAACGTGTATGCTCTATATTCTGCTGGTGGTCTGCCGGCGTGGCGCGAGCGCCGCTGCGTTCGTCTGGCGTCCAAGCTCTCGGTCGGAAAGGGCATGCCAATCGACCGCTCCACCGATTCGCTGATCTCGGGTCTGCGCCACCTTGTTTGTCGATCCCTGCACTTTCCCGTCACCGGCTGACGTAGCATTTGCAAGTGGGCGCCTTTGACGGTGGCACTGAAAAGACTCTTCAGGAACTGGCCCGCTCGGGTTCGCGCGGCGGCAACTGAGCGGCGGCGCGGCGAGGCTGAGCGGCGTTCCCTGGCTGGGCGGCGTGTGGCGCGTGCAGTATCATGGCAACACGGCGCGTGGGAAGTCGTCCGTGGCGTTTCACCTGCTGGCCGAGGACCCGCCACCCATCCCTCCGCCTCCTTCCATCCCGGACTCGCCTCCCGCACTCACCGGAAACGAACCTCTTTCCCCGCCGCCCAGCGAGCCGGTGTCGGGGCTGAAGTCAGTGGAGCTGGTGAACGGCTTCACGCTGGAGTGGGAGCTGGGGGAGAGCGGAGAGGACATCATGATTCGGATGATTGTGGCCACCACCGGCTGGGTCGGCCTTGGCATCGAGCCGGACGGTGCGCACGCCCGGCCCCCTCTGGAATCACTGCCAGGGTCCACGTCGGCAGCTTTGTCATTTAGCACGCCGACGAGTCTCTGCGAGAATGAGTCAGCTTGTACATCCCGGTCACTGGCCCGAGTCTCCGAAGGGGGGTCCTAATCTCATGACTGCAAGCCCCTTTGTGTCGCTGCGCTCGGAGCCATGTAGCGGCGCGCTGGCATGCAACGCGCTTCGGGAGTGCAGTTGCGATGCCGCGTGAACTGGGACTGAGAAGGAGAGGGCGGGGATTCGGCCATATGCACAGACGGAGGAATGTCGAATTGTGACATGATTATGGGCCACGTGGAAAATGGCGTGGCGTCGGTGACGGATGCGTGGGCGGATGGCTACGCCACGCCTTCCGCGGACACCGACCAGGGCGGCACCGATGACATCATCTCCTTCTCGGGCGAACTGGTGCGCTACCCGCTGCCGTGCTGTGCCCCCTCCCCGATGCCCTGCCCACGGCGGGTGTGGGCGGAGCTCACCGGCGCGCGCTGCGCAGTCCTCGCATCGCCCCCATTGGTTGATGGCGCAGAATGCGTCTATCCTCCTGGCGGGTTCCCAGGATCCCGGGCTTCAGTGCACCGTGGACGTGGATGCATTGCACCGTGGATGTGGACATGACTGCGCTGCGGCACGGATTCGTTGACCGCTCGCCCGATGCCGGTTGGCATGCATGACTCGGTGGGGGACTGCTGATGGCAGAATGGAGGCTTCACCACGATCGAGTTCGTGCGAAAGCTTGTGTCCGCGGATGGGAAGGACAAGAATATCGAGGACAGGGTGCAGAGTATCTCATTCGCCTGGGGGGACACCGCGGAGTGGGGGTACCACGGCACCAAAAAGGGCAAGGCCGAGGTAGCCGAGCCTTCTCCCACCCACCGCGTGCTAGTCTGCTCCCCAGCAGTCTCGCACGGTTTTGCCTGTTTCACCAATATGTGCCCCACCGGCCGGCACGCAGCGGCGCATCGAGATGCGGGTCCGCGACCTCCGGTATCCCCACGGCTGCCCCTCTCTCCTGCGGGGCAGCCGGGCCCTGGGTGCGCGAGGGGGCGGACGCCACGTGAGCGTCCTGCTTTCGCTCTGCAACTCGGCCGCTGCTCGGCAAGGGGCTGTGGAATGAAGCTCGGCGGAGGGGTCAGGACTCGTCGAGTGTTAGGCCAGAACCATCAACCATGTACTTTGATTACATTTTCCATATTTAGGACGAACTTTCGTTATGTGTTCAATAAGAACATGGTTTTGGCACACCACTGGAGAAGTCTTCACCCCTCAGGTCGGAGGCGTGTTTCCTTTGCGCCAGCGCGGGAAGCCGCTTGCTGACGAACCACAGAGGGAGATGCGTCCAGCTGGGTCCCATGTTCCCGCAGTGGACGTGCTGCGCAGACGCGCCCGCTGAGCTCCGCCGCTGCTGTGCCCCCGGGCCCGCCCGCAGGTGAACCTGATGAGTGCCGACGACCCCTCTGTGACCGTCGGCGCTACTGGTCCGGTCCCTATGATAAAAAACCACGGTAAGCTGGCGCCGCCATCTCTCGCTTGTTGCCCTGCTGGCCCGGCACCAGGCTGAGAGCTGTGATCCTCGAGCACTAGTCTCCTCTCTCCAATCATCCTCCCCGCCGTCCGCCCTGCGCCCAGCACAGCCGGCAGGCGAAGATTCTACTTTTCTGCCACGCGTGCAGGCCAGCCACCGCCTCCAGTTTCAGAGAAGTGATGCCTCAGTGGTGCGAATGTGCTGTGCGAATGGGAGGGGCTGGATGCCTCAGTGGTGCGAATGTGCTGTGCGAATGGGAGGGGCTGGATGCCTCAGTGGTGCGAATGTGCTGCGCGAATGGGGGGGCTGGATGCCTCGGTGGTGCGAATGTGCTTTGCGAATGGGAGGGCTGGATGCCTCAGTGGTGCGAATGTGCTGTGCGAATGGGAGGGGCTGGATGCCTCAGTGGTGCGAATGTGCTGTGCGAATGGGAGGGGCTGGATGCCTCCCAGTGGTGCGAATGTGCTGTGCGAATGGGAGGGACTGGATGCCTCAGTGGTGCGAATGTGCTGCGCGAATGGGAGGGGCTGGATGCCTCAGTGGTGCGAATAAGCTGTGCGAATGGGGGGGCTGGATGCCTCAGGGGTGCGAATAAGCTGCGCGAATGGGAGGGGCTGGATGCCTCAGTGGTGCGAATGTGCTGTGCGAATGGGAGGGGCTGGATGCCTCAGTGGTGCGGAATGTGCTGTGCGAATGGGAGGGGCTGGATGCCCCTCAGTGGTGCGAATGTGCTGTGCGAATGGGAGGGGCTGGATGCCTCAGTGGTGCGAATGTGCTGTGCGAATGGGAGCGGCTGGATGCCTCAGTGGTGCGAATGTGCTGCGCGAATGGGAGGGGCTGGATGCCTCAGGGGTGCGAATGTGCTGTGTGCGAATGGGAGGGGCTGGATGCCTCAGGGCGCGAATGTGCTGTGCGAATGGGAGGGGCTGGATGCCTCAGTGGTGCGAATGTGCTGTGCGAATGGGAGGGGCTGGATGCCTCAGTGGTGCGAATGTGCTGCGCGAATGGGAGGGGCTGGATGCCTCAGTGGTGCGAATGTGCTGTGCGAATGGGAGGGGCTGGATGCCTCAGTGGTGCGAATGTGCTGCGCGAATGGGAGGGGCTGGATGCCTCAGTGGTGCGAATGTGCTGTGCGAATGGGAGGGGCTGGATGCCTCAGGGGTGATAATGGCCACCACTTGGGCGGGCCTTAGCGTCATCGGTGTTTTCATTGCTCGATACCTCCGCGGGTGGTCCTATTGGTTGAAAGCGCACCGCTACATCCAGGTGTGACCCATCCCACGTCTCTTGCCCTCTTTGGTTGTTCACGCGCCGTGCTCGTCTGCCTCGCCTTCTTTTCTCTCGTATCGCCCGGATTAGCTGCTCCCTCAAGTGCAGCTGCACGCCACTGGCAGCCCCCCGGCAGCGGGGCGCTCGCCCACTGGGCGGGGCTGAGGGCGCAGGCTGTGGGGCGTTGTGATGCGGCGCAGAGCCTGGTGAGCTTCATGGCGTTCATCGGAGAGATCATCGGCTTCTCCTACACCAAGGTGACGCCGCCCCGGCATTCAGCTGCAAGAACTGTGTCAGAGGCGCTTTTGGCGGGCACACGCCAGCGGGCGCGCTTGGCGGGCACACGCCAGCAAACAGGCCTCTCTCTCTTTTGCTGTTTCCCAGTGGGCAGGCTGGTTTGTATCCTCTCTGAGGGCAAGCTTCGTACCCTTCTGGTGGGGGTTCGTAATCTGCTCGTGCTTACGGTGGTTGGGCCTCGCTACGCTGACCTATCCGGTGCCGGGGGGAACCTCCGCCGAGTCTCTTGCTGAGCGGTCCTCGCTCTCCTTCTTCTCGGTTCTCTGGGTCTCGTTATCCTGCCGGTGGAAGCCCATGCCCGGCTAATTATGTTGGCAAATCATGGAGGCCTCTTTCTCCTTTTTCTTTTGGCGAGTTGTCGGCGCTCTCCCAATCCTCCTCAAAGGCTGGCCTCTCTCTCTCTTCTCATCAACACGTGGAGGGCCTCTCTTTCTTCTCATCTACACGTGGAGGGCCTCTCACTCTTCTCATCTACACGTGGAGGGCCTCTCTCTCTTCTCATCTACACGTGGAGGGCCTCTCTCTCTTCTCATCTACACGTGGAGGGCCTCTCACTCTCTCACTCTCTTCTCATCTACACGTGGAGGGCCTCTCACTCTCTCACTCTCTTCTTATCTATACGTGGAGGGGCCTCTCTCTCGCACTCACACACACACACACACCCTCTCTCTTTTCTTATCTACACGTGGAGGGCCTCGTTCTCCTGGTTCCCCCCCCAGCCGGCCTCCCTCTGCTATTCCGGGTTGGCTGGGCTCGCCTCTCTGGGGATGAGCCTGGTGTTGGCTGGATGCTGCGGAAGATGTATGACATACGAGCTCAAGGGGACGTCCTTGTATGCCGCCGGGCAGGGGGAGTTCCGCACCACGCACAGCCTTACGGCGATCGTAGTCGTGTTCCTCACATTCCCACAGGTGCGTTCCTCGTGACGTGGCGCGCCGACGTGAGCGGCGGCAGGTTGCGCTGATGCGATGGAGTCCTGAAGCTCCGCGGCCTATCAGGAACCCAGCTCGGCCATTCACGCCGTCCACTCCCCAACTTAACCGTTGTAACATCGGATCGCTGCCACATCGCGGGTGCTGGCACGACGAGGCGCTTTCACGCGTCCCCTTGATCGGTCCAAGATCCGACGGCGGCGTGTTCGCGGTGGTGACATGCTCCCGGCATTGGCATTAGCGCGCTGCGCAGCGCTCCCGCAGACTGACGGCGGCGAGCTTCCGCGATTCCGAGTACCCGGGTGTACTGAGTGGGGTGGTGAGAGGCTCCGCGGCAGCTCACGCTCGGGACCCTCGCGGTGAAGCGCAACAAGAACGTGACCGTGCGGCAGATTCACCGCGTCATGGGGTACTCCCTGGTGGCCATCGCTCTCTGGCAGTGCCTCACTGGTGAGCCTCCCTCTGCTCTGGGGCGCTCAGCGCATCCTCTCGACGCAGCGCGGCGCGCACCCTGGGTGCCGGTCGACGTTCCGGGCCCTGCACATCTGACTCATGTGGCTTGCGAGTGACCCTGCGGAGGGGGTGGGGGCGGGGGGCACAGGAATGCAAGTCTACGGGGTGGCCATTCGCTTCATTCAGCTGTACTACTCCTGGCTGCTGGCCCTGGTCGCCGGCTTCGTGCTCTCCACGGACCAGATCACCAAGCTGGTGACTCCTCGATGGCTGTTACCCCGCCTGGCAGACCCTTCGCAGGCAGACTGTGCTGCGGCGTGGCTGCTACCTGTTGGCCCTGGATGCGCTGATGGTGTAGCTGTGCGGGAGTGCGTACCCTCGGGGCGTCTCTGCGCAGTGACCGATGGTCCATGGGGTTTGCGCCGGGGGTGATGGGGAGTGCGCCGGGGCGGTTGGGGGTGATGGGTGCGCCGGGGGTGATGGGGTGCGCCGGGGGGTGATGGGGGTGCGCTGGGGGCGGTTGGGGGTGACGGGGGTGCGCCGGGGGCGGTTGGGGGTGATGGCGCGCAGCAAGTGAACTCTCTGACGAAGACCTTAAGCACCACACAGAACAAGGTGGAGCGGATGCTGACAGCCGTCGATTTAAAAGGATTCACGGAGCTGGTGGATGTCGACGATGAGGAGACCGGGAACCAGGTGGGCGGAGAGCAGCAAACGCACACGCCGCCAAAGCAAGCGACGCCGAGCAATACGCTAAAGAAGGACTCCAAATTCCGCCCCAAAAATAATGGAGTTGGCAGATACAACGACAGCTATGACGGCGGAGACCTGCGATCCGTGGGATCGGTGGATAAATTCAAGGGCGGCATCAGCGATAGGTTGAGCGATGACTCGCGCTCGCAGACCAACTCCATGTCTCAGTCTCAGACTCAGTCTCAGGCCAACTCAAAGAACACCATTGATACCACCAACCTCCCCATCATGAGCATCCAGTCGTTTGTGAAGCTGTGCAAGCAGGGCAAGCATTACACCATCATTGACGGTGCGTGCTCCCTCGCTGGTGGGGGCGATTGTAGGTGGCTGCCGAGCGGGTGTCTAGTGACAGTATATGCTTTCCCGTGTTGGGCTTCAGCTGTCATTCACCCCGGCTTTCCCGCAACATGTGTTGCCCCGAGATAGATCATCCAAGGGCACTGAGGGTGTATGTGAAGGGTTTATGCGGGAGGTCATCCAAAGGCACTAAGGGTGTATGAGGGAGGTCATCCAAGGGCACTGAGGGTGTATGAGGGAGGTCATCCAAGAGCACTGAGGGTTTATGCGGGAGGTCATCCAAGGGCACTGAGGGTGTATGTGGGAGGTCATCCGGGCACTGAGGGTGTATGCGGAGGTCATCCAAGGGCACTGAGGGTGTATGGGGAGGTCATCCAAGGGCACTGAGGTGCGGGAGGTCATCTAAGGGCACTGAGGGTGTATGAGGGAGGTCATCTAAGGGCACTGAGGGTGTATGAGGAGGTCATCCAAGGGCACTGAGGGTGTATGCGGGAGGTCATCTAAGGGCACTGAGGGTGTATGAGGGAGGTCATCCAAGGGCACTGAGGGTGTAAGGGAGGTCATCTAAGGGCACTGAGGGTGTATGCGGGAGGTCATCTAAGGGCACCGAGGGTGTATGAGGGAGGTCATCTAAGGGCACTGAGGGTGTACGAGGGAGGTCATCTAAGGGCACTGAGGGTGTAGCAGGAGGTCATCCAAGGGCACTGAGGGTGTATGCGGGAGGTCAACTAAGGGCTCTAGTCTACTGGCCTGAAAGCTGCTTCTACCTTGGTAGGGCTGACGTGAGGGGATGCGCTGAGACAGAATACGTGGTGGACTTCGACAAGTTCTTCGGGCGGCACCCCGGAGGGGACGACTACCTGACCGAGGTGATCGCCAAAGACGGCACCGCCAGATTCAACGAGTTCCACTCTGGCCGCCGAGGCATCTACCAGAAGATGCTCAAGCTGTCCGTGGGACGGATCGACACCAAGTCTGTGGATAATCCCCTCCTCAGCCTACAAGGTGCGTGGCCTGGACTTCAAGAGCTGCGCTGCGTTGCCCTCGGCTGGAACTTGCCCTGTGTCACTCGCTGCAGAGGCCGCGGTCTGGCCTGCCCGCTTCCGGTCACACAGCCGAGCCTGGGTTGCACTTCCAGCATGTAGGCCCCTTGAGCACCCTGTGAACAGCCCAATCGAAACCGCTTTCAACATACACGAAGGCGCGTGTGCACCGTCTAATGGGAGGTGATTTCGCAGTGCGCGTAGATGGGGGGGGGCGTAGGGGGCATGGTGAGCTTGTCACCGTGAGTGCACGCCAGTCAAAAGGTGCAGCGCAGACGGAATTGCGCTGCCAATATTTCGAGTGATCTGGGCCGTTCCTGGGCAGAGCTGAGCCAACGAAAGGCAGCGGCGCCGCGCCCGAGGGTCGGAGCGCCCCTGCGCACTCAGCACAGCGACGGGGCATTAGAGCCAGCCTGGCAGGAGGAACCGGGCAGCCCTTGGATGGGCGCAGCGGATCAATCCGTGCCGTGAAGCGCGTGGTCTGATGCCCAGCGTGGAGGCCGCGGCATGATGACTCGGTGAAGGGCATGTGTGCTTATGCTTGGACCGACTCCTCTGGCACCCCGTAGCCGCAGAAGATCGGCTGCACTATGTACCCACGTCGGGGATCAAAGGATTCAGCACACACTTCGTGACACTTATCGGGATTCTCCAGAGCGCACGAAGGGAGTGCGGGTGTGTGTATGCTTATCCGTGCGACTCCTTTGGCACCCCGAAGCCACAGGAGACTGCACTATGTACCCACGCCGGGGATCAAAGGATTCAGCACACACTTCGGGACACTCATCCGGATTCTCCGGAGCTCACTAGTGAAGAATGGGACCCCCTAAGCCTCGCTGAGCCACCCGAGCCCCTCTGCATCTGCACCGCCAGCGCACTGCCGCCTTGTGCCTGAAGCCGTTTCATCCCTGCCCCCCGAGCTGCGCGAGCCATATCTCCACCACCAAGCCCACGCGCAAGACCACCCCTCTGCTCCCTGCTCCCCTGAGTGCGTATATTGGTATTGTACCGGGGGGCATGCCAGCAGGGTCCGCTTACTCTGTAACCCTGGGACCAACTATTGTTGGGCGATGATCGGTCATATCGTATCATCTTTCCTTGCTGCTTTGCATGTGGGTTGGGAATATGTATGAGTTTGTGGTATCTTGTCATGGCCCCGCCCTGCTCTGGATTTGCTTCTCACATCCACTGGGATGATGGTGGGCTGGCTTTTGCTGGCCGATCTCATGCCGTTCAGTGCATTGATCTACATTGGAGCATTGGAGACATCTACCTGCACAGGGGTGCGTAGGGTGCGCGCTGAGAGACAGTGGCGGGCGGGGCGGGCCTGGCAGACTCAATCGAGAGCCTGGTCAACGCACGAAGCCGCGCCAGTTCCGGCATCACCCCCGTCAGCTCCAGTGAAGACATGCAAAGCCAGGTGGCGGACCTTCTGCCATGGCCTCCCACGATCCCTCGTGTGCTCTTCCGCTGTAGGCAGCGTGGCATCCCTCCCTTCACAGCCGGGGCGATGGTCACCTTAGAAAGAGATTGAGCCCCGGAGTATGGTTTTGCCACCGCAGAGGCAAGCGCTGCGAGGCCCAGATTTGGTCCCTCGACGCGGCCATCACAGCGTCCCGCAGCGCTCGCTTGGGCCGCTTGCCTATTTCTGTCGGGAGCAAGAGGCCAACCTCTGGATTCTTGGCATCATGAGCGCAGGAACCTCTTTTTGTTTGGTATAAAAGTTATATATTTCATAACCTGCAGTGGAATCGGGTAGAATCGGCTAGAAGGGAGCGGCCTGGGAGCGAGGGGGCCCATGTCGCCATGCTCTGGCCTGGGCGGAGGAAGAGAGCTGCAGCCCCCCCCCCCTTCATGGGCTGTGGTAAATCGGATGTGGGAACGTTATACGCGTTGCTGAGGCGTGTGTCCCGCGGCGGTGGTTTCAGGAGCTTCAGAAGAGCGCCTCTGCGGAGCAGCTCGCGCAGATGAACGAGGACCAGGTAGATCCGGCCTGGCCTCTGCCGCGGTGTGGCCGCTGCTATCTGCTGCAAGGCAGCGGGCTCTTTTCGAACTGAAAATCGGGGCGCAATGCGGGGTTGTGGCAGCGTGGAGTGGGCAGCGTGGGGTGCGCAGCTTGAACTGACAGACCTTTTAGATTGGCCTGCGAGGAGGGTGCAGGGGCTGGGGCTGATGGTGGTGATGGTGGCGATGGTGGTTAATCCCCCTCCACCTTACGCCGGAGATCTGAGATGTGCGGTTTGGATTGGATCGGAGGAGCGTGTGCAGGGGTGGTTCAAGATGAAGCTCGTCTCATTCAGGGAAGAGGCGGCGAACGTGCGGCGTCTGTATTTTGCGGTTCCCCCGGGAGAGCCGCCGCTGGACGTGGACTGCGCGGTCCCGGTCCACTTGTCCATCCGGTTCTGGTTGGATGGCAATGAGGATGACGAGGCGGACTATGAGTCGCGCGCATACACTCCGGTGTGTATGTGGAACGAGACCTCCGTCACCCTCCTCATCAAGAAATACCCGGATGGCAAAATCACACCTTTGATTTTCAATGTTCGTCCGGGCTCTTTGGTGGAGATGAAGGTGGGCGGCCCCCGGGCCCCGGACGCACCCACTGGCCGCCCAGGCGAGGCAATGACTGAGACTGAAGTCGCGGGCATGGTATGGTATGCCCTCGAGTTGGGTGATATCGCGACATGGAATACCATCCATGTCCACAGTGTAGGATAACTTTTTGCGATGTTCTCCAACAAAATATTGGAAGTTGTGACCGGGCGGATGGAAGCTCCTCGACGAATCTCGTAATGTTGAAATAATTTCGAAGATCGGACGGTGAGCAGCTTGGGAAATTTCGGTCAAAGTGTGGCCGGACGGTCTGGGGCAGACAGGGATGGTAATCATCTCGAGTGGGATGGTATTCGGGCCGAAGAGCACCCTCACGCCATTCTCGATGACCGCCCTGCCAGGCCCTGGGCTGCCTGCCACTCAAGCACTTCACTTAGGCGCGACCACGCATTGGCCGTGCACGCGCCGCAGGGGCTCCTAGGAGGGGCCTGGGTGTGGAGGGCCCCTGCTGTAGCTAATACCCCAACAGGTTTTGAAGAAAGTCCGTATGTCATGTCTGCCACCTGCATCTGCTCCACTTGGCTCTGGGTCACTGGAGTTGCCAGCACATCAGCCGACATCAGCATCAACTCTGACGCACCCCTCCACCCAGTACCCCCCCCTGTGGTCCGGCCACAGGGGCGCTTGTCAAAGCCCCCTTCACTCTCCGCACTGCCGTGAGCGCTGCAGGGGTGAGCGGGTGGGCGTGCTTGTGCCGGTGTACCACAGGGCCCGAAACAGATGTCATCTGCAACCAAATTCCAGTACAATGTGAACAAGTACCGCACCCTCGTGATGATTGCGGGGGGCACTGGCATCACCCCCATGACACAGGTAGGACCTCCGTTGCCGGTAGCGCGAGGTAGCGCGTGTGCGATGCGGTAAAAATGCCGACTTGGCATGAATTCTTACCGCGCGCAACCCGGATCCGAGGGTGTACAGAAGATGCATCACAGGCTGCTCGATCCTCTCAAATGCGCGCAAGGCAGTCGTCCTGTGTGTCAGCACTTTCGTTCACACCAGGTTCGACCATCCCTTGACTGGTCTAGCTGTAAAGTCAGCGGGGCGCATCGGCGAATTGGCATGAAATGAATTGGCGGGAAATGAATCGGCGGGAAACGAATTGGCGGGAATGCGCGAATAGAATGCAGAGCCGCGGTGTGGCTGGAGTTTCCTCGCGCCGTCTGCAACTGCCAGACGGAGTTGCTTCCACACAGAGCTCAGGCATCCACCCATTCGGCTGCGGGCCAATGGCCGGTTCTGCAAGATGGGGTTCCCCAAGGGGTCTATCTTGCGCTCCCTCCGTCAAAAGATTGGTTCGCTGACTGAACAATGTGCGGCAGCCCCTGAGCACCCTCAGTTTTACTCAGCGCTACGGCATCGCATCGTGATCTGGCGTCCTACGCTCAGCGTGAATTGACCCGCAGCATGCACAGCCACGCTCGCTGCGCTTGCCTCCCGGACATTAGAAAGCGAGTGCTTGAAGCTGAGCTGTGTGAGCTGACTGCTATCTTTTTGTAATTTTTAACATGCTAGACCACCCCAAGCACTCTCACTCAGCCCGGGTTGAAAGTTTTTAAGGCCAACTATGAAGCGTGAGATAATTGTCCTCTGCCTGCTGCGCTGCTGCGCGCTTCTTTTCTTTTCCGGTCGGTGGTGATGATGGAGCTGTCTTCACTGTCGAGTGACTGTCGGAAGTTGGTAGAACCTTGGGGGCGAATCCGCTCTCATTCAGCCGATGGAAACAACATGGGAGGCCAGGCGGCGCCGTCAGCCCAGCAAGCACATGAGGGGCAGTTTCAGCCGAGCCAGTTTCAGCCGGGCCCCGTGAGACCAAATAAGGCGCGCGGTTCGAAAGGCGTGCCCTCCCGCTTCTACGGCCTCGGCAGCTGCCGGCGATGATGGTGCAGAGCACCGCGGGGGCAATGCAGCCGAGATCCTCTGAGCGGGCGCTCGGGGGCCTGCGGCAGATGATCGACTTCTCAATGAGCCGCCCAGAGGACACCACGATGCTCTCGCTGATCTTCTGTGTCAGCACGGTGGACGATCTGATGCTCACGAACGACTTCCATAACATGATGCGCAGCTGTCCCCGAGTCCAGGTGGGCTCGGCGCGGCATTTGGCTGCCCTTTGGTTGAACCCAGCAGTGGCGCGTGAGGGACTTGCGCGGCTGGATCACTGGAGGGAGGTGCGGGTAGAAGAGGAGAATCGGGTTGGGTTGGGTAGAGCGCCAGGGCAGCCGGAGTGCGAATCACGGAGAGAGGGTAGCATCATCTGGGCGGGCGCCATGCGGCAAATCCACCTGTTGGGCACAGATGGCACGTGATAAGCGAGTTGGGGTAGATAGCTCCAGCCTGCAAACAAATATGTGTCTGCCATGTCATAGTGCGCCTGCTCAGCGCTCCCCTCGCTGACACGGTGTGACATGGTTGGCATGTCATAGTGCGCCAGCTCAGCGCTCCCGTCGCTGACACGGTGTGACATGGTTGGCATGGCATAGTGCGCCAGCTCAGCGCTCCCGTCGCTGACACGGTGTGACATGGTTGGCATGCTCGCAGGTTAGCGTGATAGTGTCGAAGCCACCGCCAGGCTGGCAAGGGCTCTCCGGGCGCCTCACAGTAGAGCTGCTTCAGACGCTGCTGCCGCCATCGGAGGAGTTCAAGGCGGGGTGTGCGTTCGCTGTGATGTGCGGTCCTAAGGGATTCACAGATGCTCTCGCAGGAAAAGTGCGAGCCGACACCCTCCCTTGACCGCCTCTCTGCCCATGAGGCGTGCATTACACACTCGCTGCCCTGTTTTGCGTGGGCCAGGAAGAGGTGCCTTGAGGCGCCCCCACCTGCTCAGCCGAAGGCGTTCGGGTTCGCGAGTCTCCGCACCGGGAAGCCCTGTTTGCTTTGGGGATTTGGGAGAGCCTTTGAGGTTCCTGCGCCAGAGCGCAGAGAGGGCTCTCACAACTCACTGCGGAATGTGTGTTACGCAGCTTGATCCACACACGAAGACGAAATCTGTCGGCACACTAAACTCTGTTGGACTCGATGACACACACTACAAGGTATGTTCGTTCTGTGTATGCCCCTATGTCAAGCAAACTTTGCAGAAGGGTGTCTGGAAGATGAACAGCAGCGTCATCGGCATAAGCAACTTCCAGCACATGCAACGTGAGCTGATTTTGGGGGTTGCCTGTGTGTATCGGTGGAATTCACTGAGCTGATTCTGTTTGCTTTGGGCACAAGCGACGCGACCCGTCCCTCAATACATGCCGATGCGCTTATTTGGTGTGTCGCGTGTAATACAGTGCAATCCGGGCATAGCATTGTTGTAAACATACAGGAGGCATGTTGTAATACTCACCCGAATAGCGCGCGTATTTCTGGAGTTTGATTGACTGGATTGAAGCATGCAGTGTGTTGATGCTGAGCGTGATGTGTTATTAAATATGAAATTGTTATTTGTGGATGCAGGTAATGGAAGGCTGAATTTTCGGTTGGAGATCCTGCGACAAATCTCCAGGAGACATGTTGGCTGATTATCACCTACTTCCGTCGTCAATTATGCGAAATTTAAAACAGGAAGCCGTGCGTCGATACAATGTGTTTTCAGTTTCCCAAGACGGATACAGATTACCATGCAAGAGGTTCGATGTCATGAAACCGAATTGAAGTAGACTTTAGCAAGCCTGAATCAATGGCAATAGATCTTGTGACGATATTGATTGGTAGGTAGAATTCTTTTGGCCCTCGCAGTCAATGTAAGACAGTGCTAACATTTACTCATGGGATAAGTTTACTTCGGGGGCCGACATTTCATTTAAATCCACATCGGGGGCAGACACTTCATTGTAATCCACATCTGGGGCAGACACTTCATTTTAATCCACATCGGGGGCAGACACTTCATTTTAATCCACGTCGGGGCAGACATTTCATTTTAATCCACATCGGGGGTAGACATGTCATTTAATCTACATCGGGGCTGACATCTCATTTTAATCTACATCGGGGGCTGACATCTCATTTTAATCCACGTCGGGTGTAGACATCTCGTTTTAATCCACATCGGGGGTATGCATTACATTCAACGTAAGGATATAATGTAAACGGTACATAACTATGCAAATCCAACCGGTAGATATGTAAATCATATTGCGATGAAGATATCTACCGGTTGGATTTGCGAAATGATGTTGTTTTTAGCGTCCAGCTGTGAAAACCTGTTTTATTTCGCCAAACAAGACATTCTTTCATCGTTTGCGGCACCAAAAAAATCATTCCGCAAATCCAACCGGTAGATATCTTCATCGTTATCGTTATACGGGTTACGTATCTACCGGTTGGATTTGCGTAGTTATGTTTCGTTTACATTATATCGGTGCGTGTGTCTTCTGTCTACGCATGTCATGAAATGTCAACCCCCGATGTGGATTAACATGAGATGTCTACACCCGATGTGAAACGTTTAGGCTGTCAGCCCCCGATGTGGATTAAAATCAAATGTCGGCCCCCGATGTGGATTAAAATGAGATGTCTGCCCCCGATGTGGATTAAAATCTTGATTACAGATTGACGACGAGCGGGTCATTTCGGCGATCCGGTCAGTAAAGTTTATATATGATAAAGCGTTTTCGTTTCGCCAACCACACGATCGATCGTCGGCTCTGTTGAGCAGCATACCCCAGGGAGAGAGAGAGACGGAGCGCACCAAAAGAAAACCATCAGTGGACTCGCCGGAATGACCCGTACATCCTCGCGATCATCCTCGATCCGGTCATGACCACGATATATTTGATGACAGACTTCTTTACTCCGATCTCAGGTGCGCATAGCGTATCCCAATGTCAATTTATTCCCCCCGTTGAATAAGGTGTCTTTAATATATAACATGCGGAGTGCATCGTTCGAATCCACTGCCACTAGCATTTATCACGTCGTGGAAAATCAAGGGAGTATATGCAAGCCGCCGATCGTGTGAGGAAAGAATAGTATATACTTTCAATCAATTGCCGCAAGACATACCACTATAGTGGCCATTAAGATCAGTCCGTGATGGTGGACGTGTCAGCAGGCGATATATTGTTGGTATCGGCAGGCGGCCGACCTTGGGTGGAGGGGCGAGGATAGTAAATCCGAGGGGGGGACACGGCAAGGAGACCCGTTGGGACCTTTGTTTTTTGCAGCACCATTGCAGCCTGTGCTTGAGGCAACCTTAGAAGCACAACCTGATATGGTTGTGCTTGCATTCCTGGACGACGTTCGGTTGATGGGTCCTCCTGCTTATGACACACTTTGGCAGGGCATGTTTGGCATCGGGCTGGATCTCAACGTGATAAAAAGTAAGATTTTCTCCCCCTCCGGAGAATGCCCCGAGTTTTCAGATGTCGTAGATGACAACGGCGTCGCTCCCCATCGCACACAGGAGCTGCGTTTGGCCTCGGAGGGGACTAAGGTGCTGGGAGTATCCGTTGGGGGTGATGCTTTCGTGTCCGAGGAATGCAGATAGATGGCAGTCTCAGCAACGTCGGTCCTTCCGCTGCTAAAGGAGCTGATTGTTCCCCAAGCGCGCCTATTGTTGCGTTACTGTGCCCATCGGAGTTTTTTTTTGCATTTGATGCGTGGTGTGCGTCCCAATCTTCTTCAATCGGGTACTGTGCATTTCGACGAGGCGGAGCCACGCAACTTGCGGCAGGTTCTAGGATGCGTGTTGCCGTTGAATGCGAGGACTCGAGGAGTCGGTGGCCATCAGTCAATTTCCCACGGCATGGGGGGCTTGGGTCTCTCATCCACCCAACGGCTGTCGTTGGCAGGGTGGGTAGGTTCTTTGGCTCAGGTGTGGGCTCGTATGCGGCTTGGGGTGCCAGCCTTGGAGGAGTGCGGCCTCCCTAGTTTTTGCATTCATGGGGAAGGTTCGGTGGCGGGGAGGTTGGAACAAACCCTCCATTCCTCATCAATACAGGCGCTTGGCACTTCGCACAACCGAGTGGTTGAGGCCTGGAGAGGTCATCAGTCGCGACTGCAAACTGACCTGATGCGCCTACGGAATGGCGCAATCAAGAGCTCAAAATATAAGTATTCGTGTTAGGAATACATATATTTCAGTTACGAACGTGGGAAATTTTGATTGCATAATGAATTTCAATTTACAACAGCAGGGGATATGCGTGTGAGAAGCGTTTTTCACATACTTAAGCGATTCACGTGCGTAAAATATTGCACCTCCAGCCGAGCAACAGCGACAGCGGTACTTTCCCACAGCGACACGCGTGTGCCCGCGCCCGTCCGGCTGTCGTGTGTCTCATGCGCAGACAACTATTCCCCAGAATGCAAAAATCCCCTATTCCCTGAGTGACTACTTTTCTATTTCCAAATGAATACTCGCCCCTTCCCGTCAGTGGGCTGGCCCGAGTTGGATTCGAGAGCTTTGGGTGGGGTCTCTTTGTGCAGCCCAAAATTAAGTTGCAGAAGGACCTTTCTGCGGTCTTGAACGGGTCCGACTCGCTTGATTTATTTGACCAAGCTGCGTTTGCCTCTCGAGCTCGGTTGCTTTCCCTTTCCCTACGTGGCGCCACTGCTCACTTGGCAGCACTCCCCGCGTCGCCTTCTTTTCGGCGCTTTCACCCATTCAGGCAGTTGTCGCCTTGGCTTTGCTTTTGGGTGCCCCGATACCTATTCTAGCTGGTATGCATACATGTGTGTGCGTGTGTGTGTATGCGCGCGCGCGCGCGGTGCTTCTATTGACCCCTTTATTTGGCTACAACTTCCTTGTCTGTAACCGGCGTGGATGGGCTATCACGGCACGCCATGCCGTTCGTAATGTGATAGCATCTATATCTGTAGCCCCCGACCTATTGGTTGCGCGGATAGTGGTTCCCTTGATGCACGACTCGCAGGGCTACGGAATTGCTTGCAGGGCTAGTCATGATTATCCCAGTCAACGCCCAATCATGATGCCAGGGTCCGTGAACGCTGGGAATTTGCATGCCGTTTATCTAGGTAGTTGTTTTGGCATTTTAATGAGTTTATTTGTTTGCTGTGCCTTTGACATTTCAATTGTGAGATGTGAACCTTACAATAAAGTTTCTGGTGCCTTTTCATATATGCCAGTGAATATTGATGCCAGCATCCGGAAATTGGAAACGCGGACCATGCACGGCGATTGTGCCAGGGGCACGACGACAGATGCTCGGAGATATGTTTTTGATTGAACGTGCAAAGGTACACAATTCGGATTTTTATAATATACTGGATCAGGGCCAGATTGAGGTACAAACGATAATTCGGTTCCGAGTTCTGAAGGCTAAACACTTCTCAAGTGCTCTACTTATTCACTCGTCACTCAGGTTGCAGGGTCAACCACTCGAGAGCCGATGTCACACTTCGGCTCAACGTTCAGTTCCCGATCCGATCTCATTTCTAATTCCGATTCGTCATTCTCGATTCAGATGTTATGCCGACAGGCTGACACGATGACTGCCCCACAGTACTGTCATACTACTGTACTGTCATACTGTCATACTGTCATAGCGTCATACTGTCATACTGTCATAACCTTAATATCTGATATTCGATTTCATTGTCTTTTCAACCCCGATGCGAATCTGACCATTCTTCGAGGGTCTGACTGAGTTCCACGATGACACCCCCCACAGTACTGTCATACTACTATAGTGTCATACTGTCATACTGTCATAGTGTCATACTGTCATACCCCGGACATCTGGTATTCATTCTCATCGTGATTTCAAGCCCAATTTCACTGTCATCGTGCCAATCCCAGATTACCCCCGATGACACACATACGGACGCATAGGCATATCGGCTCACGCTGTGCCTCCGGGCACAACTCTCCCCCCCTTAGGAGTGGTCTACCTCCTGGGATCACTCCGCTAAGGTACCCATCTAAGTTCCAGTTCTTAGGTTTTCTGGTTCCTTGCTGTTTCCAGTTCTTAGGTTCTCTGGTTCCTCTTCGAGCATAGTTTGCCTGCCGCTACCAGGGCACCACTTTCAAGAAGAAGGGTGCCACTTGGAATCTAAAGCGGGTCTTCAGTGTCGCGGAGGCGTAAATGTCGGAAAAGTTGTCGTAGCAGGAGTGCTGGCACGGGATATACACTCGCGGATCGACCTGCTCCAGTCTGCTGCGGGTGAGGTCCAAGCTGAGCAGTCTCTGGATGAGCACCGGTTGCCCATCTGCACGCACACGGTGTTGAAGTAGTACAGCGTAGCAGGGGCGAGGGTGGTGCTGAGTTCGTCCATATGCAGGTGGGTTTCATGTACTGCGTACCGTACATGCAATAGGTACACACCAGCGGTGGGGGAAGCTGGCGCATCATAGGGCGAAGCCGTAGCGCGTTAGGGAAGCGACCTCTGGGGTTTTCCATGAACCAATGTTTTGGCTCCAGGTAGTCAATGATCTGCAATGCTCGTCGTACGATTTTGTCAGCCTGGGGAAGGTCAGGGGGTCCACCAGTGGTGCGCGCTTGACTGTACTGCCTGCAGGGGGGACTTGCCCAAACAACATCGAAGAATCCAGGCGGGTATTGTATGTAGTCCCATTGTAGGATGTCACACACATGAGTGGGTTGCCAGATATGCCCGGAGTCGAGGGTCACTACTGAGGCGGAGGGGAAGCAATTCAGGAATTCCCTCTCTACTGAGCCAGTACCGCTGAAAAGTACGAGAATCCTGGGCGTGCGGGTTGTTTTTGTCTGTATTGCCAGCAGCTCTGTCACCAGTGCCAGCGACCCATCTTCCACGCGCTCTTGGCGTTCCCACGGCAGGGGGATATCATCTTCCATCTGTTCGAGCTGGTCCAGTTCATCGCAGGGATTAGTGATGAGGTGGGCCAGTGTCATTCCGGCTTGAGCGGAGTGGCGGCCACGCTGCTCGCGTCGCCGAGTGGCTTCGTCGCGGACTTGCGCTTCCATGTGCAGTCTCGCTTGCTCGAATTCACGAAGTTGTTGAAGTGGACTTCCGCGTTCAAGTTTGTCACGCGTCCTCCATTGGTCGTGAGCTTTGGAGTAGCCAGTCCAGCGAACCTTCCACTCTTCCACCTCCTTTCCTCGAACAGACCGCACTCGACGTGCAAGGATGCGCTCAACGTGTGCTTCCTTCTGACCGTCCACTACCACTTCTTCAGGTACTGCTAGGTGATCGCGTGCGGCAAAAGCATCTTGACCGCTGGTGTACGGTTTGAGGCGATGTTGAGCGAAGACGTCGTGAATCCGCCAGTGAGGAGGGAGGCGTAGGCGGTAGGCTACTGGGGCTCCTCTGTCGGCCTCTGGCATGGTCATCTGTACATCGCTGAAGAAGCGTTCGGTCACAGGAACTGGTCCATGCCAGCGCTTGGTCAGTTTCCTACAGATGGAGCGATCCATCACCTTCTCCGTAAGGTGTTTCGCCTCTATCCAGACCAGATCTCCAACAGCATACTCCCGCTGCCCGTGTCTGCGATCAAACTGTTCACGCTGTCGCTGTTGAGCCAGCTCTAACCGCTGTCTGGCGTCCCGCAGCTGCGACGAAAATTTCACAGCCACTTCGTGTGCGGTGCCTACTCCCCCAGTTCGTCGTCCAGCGGTGGACTGTGCAGCCTCCAGGAAAAGGTCCAACTGCGACAGCGGCGAGAACCCGAACACCAGTTCAAACGGCGTGAAGCCAGTAGATTCACTCCTGGAGTCATTGATCGCGAACTCCACGTTAGTGGTGAACAGATCCCAGTCCTCCACATTGGCGTCTACAAAGGACCTGAGCATGTCCTCAATAACCCTGTTGCTGTGTTCCGCCTGGCCGTCAGACCGAGGGTTGTACGGCGTGGTACGAGCCACTTTCACACCCATCAGTCTCATGAGTTCCTGCCAGAAAGCATCTTGAAACCGCGGGTCACGATCAGAGACAATCTTCATAGGCGCGCCATGTAAGCGCCACACCGAGTCAAAGTAGATTCTGGCCACCACAGCTGCGGAGCTGTCGCCGAAGTTCATCGGCACAACGTGGACCATCTTCGTCAGCTTGCAGGTGAAGGCCACGAAAGCATCATTGCCCCTCTCTGATACCGGCAGGCCGGTGACGAAGTCCACCGCGACATCCTGCCATGGCCTGTTCGGGATGCTGTGAGGGTTTAGCAACCCATCCGGGTAAGTTCCCCGCGGCCTCACTGATTGGCACACTGCGCAGGATGCTACCCAAGTGCCCACATCTTCCGCGGCACCACGCCAATAGAAGCGTCGCAGCACCCTCTCCAGAGTCTTGTCTCGCCCAGTGTGGCCTGAGGACAATGACTCATGAGCATGGCGAATCACTACTTCTCGAAGTGGAGAGTCCTCCCCCAGCACCAACTGATATCTCCCTGCTGCGGTTCTCCAAACCACTTCACCCACCAGCCTGAAGTCCTGTAGGCATTGGTGTGGCGCCGCCTTCACTTTCTCTCTTAGTGAGCGAAGTGTCCCCTCTCGGGTGTACTCCGCTTTCAACGCGCGCAGGAACTTTGAGTCCGACTGCTGGGAGGCTGCGTCTCTGAAGTCTGCCGCCTCGCCTGTCCTTATCACAGCGGGAGCTGTTCGCGGATGCCTCACGCGTGCTGGTTGTGGTTTGGCGGGAGGGGCGTGTACTATCAGAACAGGCCAGCGGAGGTCGAAGGCTCTCCCATCTGGGTTCTCGAAGAACTGGTTGGGCTCGCCCTTGTCATCGTGAGTAGGGATGACCTCCACAATCTGCATATTGGCCTTTCTGAAAAGTTTGCGCCACGCGGGGAGCTTGGACTGGTGATCTGGTAGAACGAATACTGCTGAGGTGTTCTCTGGGTCTGCCTTCCATTCTGCGATATACTTGTTCAAGATCGCCTCCACAGTAATGCACTTGGAGTTGTATGGAGGGTTACACCAAACCCGAAGGCCCCTCCATTTCTCTGAAAGGCAGTCTGTCCAGAATCTATCCGCCTGTCTGTTGCGGCCGCCAAAGTCACAACAGGCGTCCACATCGAAGGGTCCAAATTTCTCGGCGTACTTCGAGGAGTACTCTGCTCGGACACGCCAATTCTGTGAGTCCTCTGGGGGAGCCTGCCGTTTCTGTGGGTGAAGGACCGGGGATGAAGTTGACTGTTGGGGCGCCTGCTGCGGGGTTGGTGAGCTCGTCGGCACCTTCTCAGTGGGCGCCTCTGATGCGTCAGCTCGTGACGTAGGTGTTCGCGTCTTCGGTGACGCCAACTGCGGAGGCGCTGGGGTCGTAGAGGCCTTCCCAGCGCGTGACATACTCCTCGTTATCCTTATCTGGGATGGAGCTCTATCAGGGGGTTTGTGTGGAGCTTTTACCGGCTTCGCGCCATCAGCTGCAGGCCAGTCAGGCATGTCGAAGTCGAGGTGATCCTCCTTCATTCCCTTATAGAGCTTCGGGTTAACGAGAGCGATGGTCTCCCCCATGTCCATGGCCTGTTCCGCCACGGAGAGGGTCTCCACTGCTGAGAGCCAACAGTCAACTGTCTGGGCCCAGTGGGGATGAGCTGCGGGTGGTGAGCTGGAGAAGTATTCAGACTCCAGCGTTGCCAGGGGGTCTTTCGGTAGATCTGAGGTGGGGTCGATCACCCCTGCCTCCTTCAACCCCTCACGCACGTCCTTGTCCTTGAAGTCAGGTCTTCTGGACAGGGCGTCCGGTACCAGCAGCAGCGCTCCTTTGATGTACTCCATTCTCGGGACTCCCACCTCCACCAGATCCATGTACCAGCGTGCCTGTCTGCGGCTAAGCTCCCTGCCAGGTTCCATCAGCCATTCAAGGGGGCGGTGATCACCCTGGATGCGGAAGTTGGTGAAGATGAGGTAATGCCGCCAGGTAACGGTAGTGCAATGGTGTAGAGCACCTAGCTCACGCTCGCCGGTGTGGTAATTCTGCTCGGCGGCTGAGAACTGGCGGCTCTCGTATGCTATCACGCGCAGTCCCAGACCATCTCCATTGTCTTGCATCAGTACTCCCCCAAGAGCGATGCCGCTAGCATCCGTCTGCACCACGAAAGGTGCCGTGCCGTCTGCGGCGCCCTTGATGTTGGGCAAGGCGAGTACTGGCGCTGAGGTGAGGGCCTTCTTCAGCTCCTCGAAGGCCCACTGCTGCATGGGACCCCACTCCCAGGGCACGTCCGACTTGGTCAACCGGGTGAGAGGCTGAGCGATCTCGGAGAAGCAGTGGATGAACCTGCGGTAATACCCCGCCAGGCCCAAGAACTGCCTGACGTGGGTAACCGTTTCCAGCTCGGGCCAGTCCCTCACTGCAGCCACCTTGTCGTGTTGGGGTCTGCAGCCATCTGCGGAGATACAGTGGCCAAGGAACCGCAAGGATTTCTTCAACAGTTGGCACTTGGACCTCTTGAGGAAGACGCCCTTCTCCCTGCATGTCAGGAGCAGTTGCTTGACGTGCTCGTAGTGCTCTGCAGCGGTGTTGCTGAAGACGACCACATCATCGATGAAGATCCGGACAAATGGGAGATGGCCCAAGGCCCGCTGCATCCGTCGCTGGTACTGAGACGGTGAATTCTGCAGCCCCTGCGGCATGACCAACCACTCATATGACCCCATCTGGGTGGTGAAGGCGGTCTTCTCGACATCCCCTGGTGCCATCGGTACTTGCCAGAAGCCATCCACCGCGTCGAACGAAGAGAAGAACTTCGCACCCTGCATCTCGTCGAACATCATCTGGATGTCTGGGAGAGGATACTTGTCCTTAACTGTCTGGCGGTTGAGGAGCCGGTAATCGATCACCAGTCGCAGCTCCTTGGGGTTCCCGGGTTTAGGGACCATCAAACAGGGAGCTGCATAAGGGCTGGAAGAGGGTCGGATGTAGCCCTTGGACATCAGAGTCTCCACGCGTTCTCGAAGTTGGCGGAGTTCCTCTGCGGACTTCTTGTAGATGCGCTGGCAGGGAGGTCCCTTCTTGCTCAGCTCAGGGTCCAGGTTAATGTTGGCTTCATCTTGGGGGTCATGTCTGAGTCCATCGATGTTCGGTAGGGCAGTCGTCATCTCCTTCTTGTACTCCTCACCCCAGAAGTCCTGAAACTTGAGGGTCCACTCAGGGCTCACTTCTGCATCTTCAGTATCCGCAGCGGGTTCGGCGTTCTCAGAGTCGATAGCCGTGGCTGCAAAGGCAGAAGCAGTATCGTCGGGGGACTTCTCGGCCACCATGAGCCAGGCGGGCTGTATCTCCGGGTCGTCATTGCCGCGTAGCTTCTGCGTCTCCGCGTACACCAGGTACTTCTTCAGCTGGGCAGGGGTTAGGAACACCTCATCCACCAATCCCGCGCAGGCCGTGCCCTTCGGAGACCTGTCCCCAGATGCTTTCCCAGGAGAACAGCCTGTGATGGTGACGCGATCCCCAATCTTGCCACGGCGGGACTTCCTGAGGAAGGAGACGGAGCCATTCCCTTCATAGCCCAGAGTGACAGGAGAGTGACTGCGCAGCCACCTTCCGCCGAGGATAACATCCACCTGTATGCCCAGTGGTAGGATCCGGAGGGCAAGAGCGTTCTCCGTATAGGTGCCCGTGGTGGTGTGCGTGTTAAACTTGGCGTACGCGGTGGCGCCAGTGATCTTCACAGATCCATCCGCCAGGGTGACTCGCATCTCGGAGCCGGCTCGTGTTGTGAGGCCACATCGCTTAGCGCCCTGCTCCGAGATGAAGTTGTCAGAGGCCCCCGAGTTAATCAGCACCTTGACCGTGTGCCCTCTGAGGGTTGCGTAGAATACCAGCAGTAGCGGTCCTTCTTCGTCATGTGCCGCTGCAAGGGTACCCTCGATGTCGGTCTTCCACTGAACTCCCCCATCTGTGCGTATGCTTTTGCACTTGAGGTTGGGGAGGAGGTTGTCCGAGGCCTCGCGGCATTCTTCCAACGTTTGCCTACACGCGGCGTAGAACTCCTCATCCAGCAAATCAACATCTTCAGTCGGATGACTGACGAGGTTGTCTGCACTCGCCGTCAGCAGGGTGCCCGCTGAGGTGCATTCGCTCGAGGTGGTGCTGACATGAGTGGTGTCGCTGGTGGTAGGGCTCACATGGGTGGTGTCACTGGTGGTAGGGCTCACATGTGTAGTGCCACTGGTGGTAGGGCTAACATGGGTAGTGCCGCTTACTGTGGGGCTCACGTGGGTAGTGCCGCTTGTCGTGGGGCTCACATGGGTAGCGACACTATTGGTGAGACTGCCATGGGTGAGAGGGTCCTCGTCATGCTGAGGGCTGCCAGCAGGGGAGTCGTGGGCGAGCTGGTGGGAGCTCTGGTGGTCAGCTCTCGTCTGAGGGGTCCCAGCTGCTGCCATCTGCTGGGTGAAGCAGAGCGAATTGACCGAGGACTCCTCTTCCATCACCTCAGGGTCTTCAGCGATGGGGTGGCTGTCGAGACACTCTCAGGGTGGCGCTTCATCCGCTTCATGCGTTCTGACGGTGGTCATCTGCTGGGTGAAGCAAAGCGAACTGGGTGCGGAGGTCTCCTCCGCCTCTGAGCAGTAGGATGAGCCCTCGGGGTTTCCTCCCGGGGTGGCCGGCGCGTTATCATGGTGCGAAGATGTAGTCTCTGTTGTGAGCTCGGCCAGCGAGGATGATGGAGGGGATGCTCCCAAGGGGCTGGGACCCAGCTTCCTCATCTTGTACTGGTGTACTGCGTGCAGACTGCACCAGGCGCCAGGTAAACCCACATCTCCCGCTGTCCCAGGTATCGTGCCCACTTCAGTGTCCAGGGTGCAGAGGGATGTCGAAGACCTCGCTGCTGCTCTTCGTGCGCCCTCCTCTTCCCACAGCCTGCTACCTGGGGAAGAGTCTGGACTCGAAGTGGCGATTGCCTTTTGCTGCTCGGCAGGCGACAGCTCTCTCCAAGCCGCGTAGAGGTCGTGGGAGCTGGCGTTAGAGGATTCGAGGACTTGCTGGCGACCGTCGTGTGAGAGGAGGTGCCACAATGCTATGCGCTGATGGCCCTCCTTGCGATCTTGAGGTTCGCGGGCAATGCGTATCCTCTCTGCCAGCTGGTTGGCGCGGTTCACGCGTTCCTTTGGCGATCGACTCCCAGAGTGTACGCGGCTGCGGACGCGCTCCGACATTTTATCCACCAGGTCCTTGGCAGCCTCTGGAGACTTGCGTAGAGCTCTGCGGACCTTCTGCATGGCGACTTCGAGGGGGAGGGAGTACAGATCTCTCTTCCAGTGCCACGCAGTTAACCTTTTCCGTGGGTCTGCGAGGTTGGACTGATAGATGGGCAGCGGCAGGACAACACGCGGTCGGGGGCGAAGGTCGCGGGGCTCTCCGCGGTTGTTGCCCATAATGGGGGGTCTGTGCCGGGGAACTCGCCGTCCCCTCCGACCCTCGATCCTCGCTTGTGTATAAGCGGGGCCGTCATCAAGAGGTAGCGACGGCTCATCGAAGGGGGTGCTTCCTGCGAGAGGGTGGCTGGACAAGTCATCCCTCGGCGGCGATGGGGCACCAGCTGAGCGGTAGGTGCGTCGCAAGCGGGTCCCAGAGGTGAAGGCCACGCTCTTGGGATGGGGACGTTGGCCCCAAGGGTCTCTGCGTCCTCGGGCGCGTCGGGGTTCCACTGGTTCTGCCCGCTTCTCCAGGGCGGAGAGGGTCTGATCATCAGGGCAAGACCTCACTTCCTCGAAGGGCAGGGTCTGGGGCTGGCCGCCGGCCAGTCATTCATCGCTCTCCACCGGGGGAAGGCCGTCACCCTCCACAAGCTCGATGCCCGCAAGGGCCGCCAGGGTCTGGTAGCTCTGCTCGTCCTCACAGGTAGCAAGAGCCAAGACCTCCTCGGAGAACTCCTCTGGGACGCCATCCACCGAGGAGATGTCCTCCTGCTGCTCGATGGCCCAAACGACGGCGGCTACAAATAACCCAGGGGAGTTCGCCAGTCGAGCGGGTGCATTGGCCCTCCACTCCTTGAGTTTAGCCTCGTCCGTACAGTTACGGACGATGTGCTCCGCAGAGCCGCAGGCGAAACACCGGCGGACTTTCGGAGCGTCAGGGCGGGAGAGGCCAGGTGGTGGTGGCAAAGGAGTCACTGCCGCGGCGACGGTGGTGGCAGGCCCGTTCTCCAGCATGGCAAGAGCTGGGCGGCTCGAAGAGGGGGTACGCATGTAGAAGGGGGTGCGAGGTGGTGGGTTAGCGAAGGAAACAGCACGGGGAGGACGGTCTTGAGAGCGCCTCTGAGCCGCCTCCGTGTCAATGTCACTCTCCACCTCCTCGGCAACTTCCCGAATCTTCAACAAGGCGTTGTGGGTGCCCGGGATGTCGTCAGCGACGGCCTTCCTCTCCCACTCTTCTGGTTTGGAGACATCCAAGTGGATGGCTCTCAGGCGCCGCATCACCTTGGGTGCATATTTCAGCCCCCGGCGGTACGTAGAGAGCATCGACAAGTTGGTCATCTCTACGCAATTTGGGACTCTACCGGCCAAGAAGTTGACGGAGGCCATGCGGGTCTCCAGTCGCGAGAAATACTCCGCCGCGGTCTCGTTCACCGCCTGCTTCAGGGCAATGGCCTCGCCGTGTGCGTTCTCCAGGTAGGCCTGCGTCAGAGAGCACACCGCCAGATCGCTGAAGAACACGTCCAGCTCCCCATAGCGTTGGTGCCAAGCTTGCTCGGACCCAAAGGTCCCCGCCGCGCGCTCCAAGAACTTTCTCTGCTGGTCTTGAAGAGTGTACTCCTTGAAGCTCCAAAGAAGGCTTGGCACACTCGCCTGGTACGCTGATACTGATGGCGTACAACTGGGAGTGGTCAGTTCTTCGATCACGATGGCCTCCTGGAATACCTTCCGCACCATGTGGGAGTAGTGCTCCAACTGCGTCAGGAGGCCCTCCTTGTCGGCCGATTTTGTGTCGGACGCGGAGCGGGGGAACCTGGTGACGCTCTTGACCAGCTTTAGCACCATCTCTTTGGTCTTGTGCTCCAGGCGGACCTCGTCTGGAGATGCTCGCAGGTTAGTGCCCTGCGGCAGACGGACGATGCCTGGAACAAAGGGGGTGGCGCTGGGAGAGAGCACGGGGTTCGCAGCGGCGGCAGAGTGAACGGGGTTCGCGGCAGCGGCAGAGTGAACGGGGTTTGCGGCAGCGGCAGAGTGAACGGGGTTTGCGGCGGCGGAATGGGGGAAACGGGCAGGAGGTGGTGGTCCCGGGGCATGCGCGGGCGGAGGCGCAGGCGCGGGATTTGTGGGGACTGCGGTCGGAGTGGGCGGTAATGTAGGGGCTGATGGTGGTGCGGGGAGTGGGAGAGGTGTATGGAAGGGCAGGGGTGTGGATGGTTGTGCAGCCACCACGCTCATGCTCCGGTACCAATCGGAGTTGCTGACCTCCGACCACGCGGCGAGCCCGTCCTGATCGAAGTTCTGCATCTCCGACTCCCGCGCAGTAGCAGGGATCCACTCCCATACCGGCTGCCCCATGCTGGTAGACCGCACATTGGCCGCGGCTGGGTCCCCCATTGCCATATCCATGACCTCGCGGTCGACCATGAGGACCCAGGTCTCCACACGAGGGTTGGTAAGGGGTAGGGGTGCATGGTGTAGCCGGCCTCCCATGCGCGCATATGCGGTCAGCGGCGCTCCCAGCAGGTGCATGATCCTGAACAAGATGGCGTCGCCCTGCACCCCAGCCCGGCGGCGTTCGTCCCATGGTAGGGAGACGGTTGCCGCACCTCGCACCCCAGCTGACTGGTGCACCCACAATGACCCACCATCGTGGGTGACGAAGAGGGCTCTGACCTCTGGGTAGTGAGGGTAGGAGGGCTCTGGTGCGGGATCGTCAGGGGGATCCTGAGGTGGATCACTAGGGGGGCCTGGTGGCGAGTCGCTTGAACTGGAGTCTCTGGGCTCTGAGTCGGGATTGCCACCGCCGTGCACCACCGTCTCCATCGACTGTCGCCGGCGGGCCACCATCATGTTATGGGGGTTTGGCCGGCCCTGAGTGGGAGGTTCGGCGGGAGCGGTCTCAGCGGCGGTCTGAGGCACAGGAGGGGTTACGCTGGCGGCAGCGTCTGCCTCGTGTAGATGGTCCGCCGTCGGGCCCTGTGCGCTGCCCTGAGGGTCGCCTGGTGGTGAGACTCCTGCCGATGTCGTCGCACCAGGCAGCGCGAGTCCTCTCGAGAGCACCGCGGAGATGTCCAGGGCCTGTACTGCCGCTAGGACTTCTCTGCGAATGTGTTCACTTCGGCTGCTCGCGTCCGAGTCAGAGCCGGACCTGTGGGCGGCCCTCCGCCTGCGCTCAGCCCGTGCCTGCGTGCTTCGGCTGCCTCTGGTCCCCGTGCTGGTGCGGCTGATGTCCGTGCCGGAGTCGGGGTCAGAGTGATCAGGTGCGTGGCTTGGGCCTGGAAGATGCTTGCCATGTGTCGCAGGGCCCGAGGATGCCCTTCGGGAACGCCGGCGCCGGCGAGTCTCTGAGGTTGTCGCCACCGCGGGAAGGTGACGCACCAAGAGCTGGGTACCGCCCAAGACGTTCTGCTGAACCCCGCTGTCAAGGGGTACCTGCAGAGGGTCCGGCAGGGCCGCGGCGCCGATGCTGATGGAGTGCTGCAGCGATGAGGGATCCGCGCCTGAGTCATGAAGCGCGGAGGTGGCTGGTGCCAGCTGATGGGGCTGCTGTGGTCGATGCTGCGGCTGTTGTGGCGGCTGCGGCTGCTGTTGCTGCGGCTGCTGCTGCTGCTGCTGTTGCTGCTGTAACTGCTGCTGTTGTAACTGCTGCTGATGTAACTGCTGCTGCATCGGTTCCAGTGGCTGCTGCTGAAGCCACTGCTGTTGCTGCTGCTGGTACGCGAGCCACTGCTGCTGCTGCTGTAGCTGTTGTTGGAACGGTGTGGGATATGCACCCACGGGGTGATGGGTTCCCAGTGTGAACGGCACTGGTGATACTCCCCCAGCGAGGGGCGCTGATTGGGGCAATACCCAATTGACGCCGTTCCATACAGCCTGTGCGGGGGTGCCATCCGGCATAGTATAAGGGCGGGGCACCGCTGTGTAGGGCATGGTGGTGCCTGGATGTGGAATGGGGTGAGCGGAAGCGTAAGCGGCGGGCGATGGGAAGGTGAGGGGCGAGAACAATGGGGGGCGTGACGGCTCTGCACTGACCCCCATGCTGGGAAAGGACTCTGATATATGCTGCGACATACTGGCTGCTGAGCTGATCAGATCGCACACTGGGTGTGGCAAAAGCCACAGGTGAGCAGAAGGTAGGAAGTGCTCGCCTTTTGTTTATTCAGTGTCGCTTTCGTGAGGGGGGGAAGGAGGAGGAGAAGGTGTAGGGCTGACTTCTGGAGACGGTGGAGCGTCGGCCAAGGTTTCACCAGGAAGCACCGGTATTGCTGGGTGGTAAGGGTCCGGGTAGTTGAAGACAAAAACCGTGAACCCCTGGTAGTACCACTCACGGTAGTGGCGCGCTGGTGGGATAGCCAGGGTGTATGCTGTCCAGGCGCTCAGTTGTCTTCCACATCGTCGTCTGAAGAGGAGGGTGAAGGTGGGAGGGGGCCCTCTGGGGAGTTATCGAAGGCTCCTGCTGGTGGGAAGGTGGGGTCTGGTTGAAATAACCACTTGAGGGGTCCCTGTTTCCACCACTCTCTTCTGTGCTGTTGTGGGGAAACTGCCATACACTGGCGTACTCAAAATTTCGCCAGGGCTCCGCGACACAGATTTCAAGTGCCTATGTATGCAGGCAGGGGTCAAGAAACTGCAACCAGAGAGCTCAGCAAGGTCCCAGAAGGTAACCGGACTTCGTACACTCCCAAAATATTCCAGCCAGAGGGTAAACCAGAGGTGTCCAGAAACTGTCCAGGAACTGTCCAGAAGCCACTAAAAGCGCTGTTTTGAGGGGCTTTCCCAACTGCTGGTGGCCGTGAGGGCGGTATTGAAGGGTTCTAGGGTGTCCTATGGGGTCTGGGGAAGGAGTTTTTGGTGGTGGGGGCTACTGTGGAAGGTTTTGGGGTAGGCTGAAAACGGGCTAAAACGGCTATTTTGGGCTGTTTTTGGCTGTTTTTCGCCTTTTTAAGGCTCTAGAAAGTGAGTTATGAGGTTTTCCTGGCTACTATAAACCGGGGAAACCCTTTAGGGTGCTCCCTGACGGTTGTTTGTAGCCTGGGGCAGACTTGGAGTTTAAGATCGGAAAACGAATGTTGACTTTCTGAGCCTGGTTGAGCCCCCAGTGTTAAGGGGGGAAAATATGAAGTTTTGGAGATGTTTTCCAAAGGATACGGCCGTTGTATACGAAAAAAAATGTACTTACGGAGGCTAAATTTGCGCCCAGATAGCCGGAAGTGCAGCTCTCCCCCTGTATCACAACGGAAGTTTCAAAAGGCCCGTGGGCGAGTTGCGCAGAGGCGAAATCGCAGCACGCTGATACCAAATGTGCCAGGG